>JAANDG010000004.1:600000-908064 GCA_036852015.1 Pelodera strongyloides
TGGATTATCGATCGATATCGATTTTTTCAAAATGATCATTCAATTTATCTTTCGAAGTTGAGCATTATTGATCAAAGGGCCCGAGTCTCTATCTCTGTTCCGAAGCCGGATCTGGATCTGTTTTTGCGATTTCTATGGATTATCGATCGATATCGATATTTCAAAATGATCATTCAATTTATCTTTCGAAGTTGAGCATTATTGATCAGAGGGCCCGAGTCTCTATCTCTGTTCCGAAGCCGGATCTGGATCTGTTTTTGCGATTTCTATGGATTATCGATCGATATCGATTTTTTCAAAATGATCATTCAATTTATCTTTCGAAGTTGAGCATTATTGATCAGAGGGCTCCAGTCTCTATCTCTGTTCCGAAGCCGGATCTGGATCCGTTTTTGCGATTTCTATGGATTATCGATCGATATCGATTTTTTTCAAAATGATCATTCAATTTATCTTTCGAAGTTGAGCATTATTGATCAGAGGCCCCGAGTCTCTATCTCTGTTCCGAAGCCGGATCTGGATCTGTTTTTTGCGATTTCTATGGATTATCGATCGATATCGATTTTTTCAAAATGATCATTCAATTTATCTTTCGAAGTTGAGCATTATTGATCAGAGGGCCCGAGTCTCTATCTCTGTTCCGAAGCCGGATCTGGATCTGTTTTTGCGATTTCTATGGATTATCGATCGATATCGATTTTTTCAAAATGATCATCAATTTATCTTTCGAAGTTGAGCATTATTGATCAGAGGGCCCGAGTCTCTATCTCTGTTCCGAAGCCGTATCTGGATCCGTTTTTGCGATTTCATGGATTATCGATCGATATCGATTTTTTCAAAATGATCACTCAATTTATCTTTCGAAGTTGAGCATTATTGATCAGAGGGCCCGAGTCCTCTATCTCTGTTCCGAAGCCGGATCTGGATCTGTTTTTGCGATTTCTATGGATTATCGATCGATATCGATTTTTTCAAAATGATCACTCAATTTATCTTTCGAAGTTGAGCATTATTGATCAGAGGGCCCGAGTCTCTATCTCTGTTCCGAAGCCGGATCTGGATCCGTTTTTGCGATTTCTATGGATTATCGATCGATATCGATTTTTTCAAAATGATCACTCAATTTATCTTTCGAAGTTGAGCATTATTGATCAGAGGGCCCGAGTCTCTATCTCTGTTCCGAAGCCGGATCTGGATCTGTTTTTGCGATTTCTATGGATTATCGATCGATATCGATTTTTCAAATGATCATTCATTTCTTTCGAAGTTGAGCATTATTGATCAAGCCAGTCTCTATCTCTGTTCCGAAGCCGGATCTGGATCTGTTTTTGCGATTTCCATGATTATCGATCGATATCGATTTTTTCAAAATGATCATTCAATTTATCTTTCGAAGTTGAGCATTATTGATCAGAGGGCCCGATCTCTATCTCTGTTCCGAAGCCGGATCTGGATCTGTTTTTGCGATTTCTATTGATTATCGATCGATATCGATTTTTTCAAATGATCATCATTTTATCTTTCGAAGTTGAGCATTATTGATCAGAGGGCCCGAGTCTCTATCTCTGTTCCGAAGCCGGATCTGGATCTGTTTTTGCGATTTCTATGGATTATCGATCGATATCGATTTTTTCAAAATGATCATTCAATTTATCTTTCGAAGTTGAGCATTATTGATCAGAGGGCCCGAGTCTCTATCTCTGTTCCGAAGCCGGATCTGGATCTGTTTTTGCGATTTCTATGGATTATCGATCGATATCGATTTTTTCAAAATGATCACTCAATTTAGCTTTCGAAGTTGAGCATTATTGATCAGAGGGCCCGAGTCTCTATCTCTGTTCCGAAGCCGGATCTGGATCTGTTTTTGCGATTTCTATGGATTATCGATCGATATCGATTTTTTCAAAATGATCATTCAATTTATCTTTCGAAGTTGAGCATTATTGGTCAGAGTGCCCGAGTCTCTATCTCTGTTCCGAAGCCGGATCTGGATCTGTTTTTGCGATTTCTATGGATTATCGATCGATATCGATTTTTTCAAAATGATCACTCAATTTATCTTTCGAAGTTGAGCATTATTGATCAGAGGGCACGAGTCTCTATCTCCTGTTCCGAAGCCGGATCTGGATCTGTTTTTGCGATTTCTATGGATTATCGTCGATATCGATTTTTTCAAAATGATCATTCAATTTATCTTTCGAAGTTGAGCATTATTGATCAGAGGGCCCGATCTCTATCTCTTTTCCGAAGCCGGATCTGATCTTTTTTGCGATTTCTATGGATTATCGATCGATATCGATTTTTTCAAAATGATCACTCAATTATCTTTCGAAGTTGAGCATTATTGATCAGAGGGCCCGAGTCTCTATCTTGTTCCGAAGCCGGATCTGGATCTGTTTTTGCGATTTCTATGGATTATCGATCGATATCGATTTTTTTTCAAACTGACATTCAATTTATCTTTCGAAGTTGCATTATTGATCAGAGGGCCCGAGTCTTCTATCTCTGTTCCGAAGCCGGATTGGATCTTTTTGCGATTTCTATGGATTATCGATCGATATCGATTTTTTCAAAATGATCATCAATTTAGCTTTCGAAGTTGAGCATTATTGATCAGAGGGCCCGAGTCTCTATCTCTGTTCCGACCGGATCTGGATCTGTTTTGCGAATTATCGTTGTTTTTTTTCAAAATGATCATTCAATTTATCTTTCGAAGTTGAGCATTATTGATCAGAGGGCCCTAGTCTCTATCTCTGTTCCGAAGCCGGATCTGGATCCGTTTTTGCGATTTCTATGGATTATCGATCGATATCGATTTTTTCAAAATGATCACTCAATTTATCTTTCGAAGTTGAGCATTATTGATCAGATGGCCCGAGTCTCTATCTCTGTTCCGAAGCCGGATCTGGATCTGTTTTTGCGATTTCTATGGATTATCGATCGATATCGATTTTTTTTCAAAATGATCATTCAATTTATCTTTCGAAGTTGAGCATTATTGATCAGAGGGCCCGAGTCTCTATCTCTGTTCCGAAGCCGGATCTGGATCTGTTTTTGCGATTTCTATGGATTATCGATCAATATCGATTTTTTCAAAATGATCACTCAATTTATCTTTCGAAGTTGAGCATTATTGATCAGAGGGCCCGAGTCTCTATCTCTGTTCCGAAGCCGGATCTGGATCCGTTTTTGCGATTTCTGTGGATTATCGATCGATATCGATTTTTTCAAAATGATCATTCAATTTATCTTTCGAAGTTGAGCATTATTGATCAGATGGCCCGAGTCTCTATCTGTTCCGAAGCCGGATCTGGATCTGTTTTTGCGATTTCTATGGATTATCGATCGATATCGATTTTTTCAAAATGATCATTCAATTTATCTTTCGAAGTTGAGCATTATTGATCAGAGGGCCCGAGTCTCTATCTCTGTTCCGAAGCCGGATCTGGATCTGTTTTTGCGATTTCTATGGATTATCGATCGATATCGATTTTTTCAAAATGATCACTTCAATTTATCTTTCGAAGTTGAGCATTATTGATCAGAGGGCCCGAGTCTCTATCTCTGTTCCTAAGCCGGATCTGGATCCGTTTTTGCGATTTCTGTGGATTATCGATCGATATCGATTTTTTTCAAATGATCATTCAATTTATCTTTCGAAGTTGAGCATATTGATCAGATGGCTCGAGTCTCTATCTGTTCCTAAGCCGATTCTGGATCTGTTTTTTGCGATTTCTATGGATTATCGATCGATATCGATTTTTTCAAAATGATCATTCAATTTATCTTTCGAAGTTGAGCAATATCGATCAGAGGGCTCGAGTCTCTATCTCTGTTCCTAAGCCGGATCTGGATCTGTTTTTGCGTTTCTATGGATTATCGATCGATATCGATTTTTTCAAAATGACACTCAATTTATCTTTCGAAGTTGAGCAATATTGATCAGAGGGCCCGAGTCTCTATCTCTGTTCCTAAGCCGGTTCTGGATCTGTTTTTGCGATTTCTATGGATTATCGATCGATATTGATTTTTTCAATCTGACCATTCAACTTAGCTTTCGAAGTTGAGCAATGTTGATCAGAGGGCCCGAGTCTCTATCTCGACTCCTAAGCCGATTTTTGGCTCTCGGAAAAAATTATCGATTGATTATTGATTTTTTTCTGTGCCAACATTCTTTGTTCTCCAGATGGAGCACGTTAGCCAGGGTCCCAGGCCAGAAGCTCTCGATGAATTTTTCGATGTCTGCTGACGATTTCACTATGTTCTGGGAGGTGCTTAAGTTCAGTTGGCAACTTGCCAAAAATTAGATTATCGATTTATCGATTTTTGATTTGATCAAAATTCGATTCACCTAAAGTTATTGCGTTTAGGGGTCTAAGCTTCAACTTTTATTTTTTAATCTCATATATCGATTATCTGATAACAACGATTCAGAAAAAAGCTAATTCTTATTTTTCCCTAAGACCTAAAAAGACCCAAGTTTGCTATTGCTAACCACGATCTGAACCGTGACAGACAGAACTTTCGTCTTGGCACTTTGCCAGATCTCTTATCTGATAAGATATCGATTATCAGAAAAAAGCTATTTCTAGCTTTTCGCTAAGGACCTTAATACCGAAGACCCGAGTCCCTAACTCTGCGTTGAACTTCAGCGCTGAGGGGGGACAGACAGACAGAACTCGTCTATATAGGTATAATAGTAGACTAGAGCTCGGCGCGCGCTGCGCGCGCGCCTCGCTCTAGCGATATGGCTTTAGCTTGAGCTTGAGATTTTGATAAGCTAACGATTTCAATGTTTGAAGTTTAGGTTCAGATTGGCACTACACTGAATTAGCTTCATCTTCATTTTGATTTTTTTTTAAGATTTGAGATTCGGAGTTTAGTCGTTAGCTCGCTCGGCGGGCCTTCGGCCCGCCTTCGCTCGCCCGACGTTCACTATGATTTAAGGTTGTTCATTTGCATCGGCCCGATTTTACTTTTATATGCTACGAAATTTTGCACGTCGAGTATTTTTTGAATTTTTTTTAAGCGTCATGGATTTTTTGACCGAAGCATAAGCGTGATCGAGAATCAGTATCTTATGAGAGCCACTTGAGCACTTGAGCACGACGAAGTTATCATTTCCATCGTAATCTTTAAGCTTATTTATATTAATATGGCTCAATTTTGAAGATTTTGATTAAGATTCGGGATTATAGTCGTTAGCTCACTCGGCGGGCCTTCGGCCCGCCTCGCTCGCATCAACGTTCGATGTGGTTTACTTTGGAGGATGTTATTTCACCTTCAGAAGCTGTGAAATGTTGACAGAATCTCAGCTCTCTATCTCTACTTCTGAAGACCTTTCGTGATGCAGATTTCAATGCGATTATCGATCGATATTTCTTTTTTTAATTTGTATTAATATGGCTCAACATTTTTAAATTTGAGATCGAGGGATTCGGATTTATAGTCGTTAGCTCACTCGGCGGGCCTTCGGCCCGCCTTCGCTCGCATCAACGTTCGTTGTGGTTTACTTTGGAGGATTTATTTCACCTTCAGAAGCTGTGCAATGTGGACCGGAGTGCTCAGCTCTCTATCTATCTTTACTCCTAAGACCATTTTCGCGGTTTCTATGGATTATCGATCGATATTGATTTTTTCAAGTTCACAATTCAAATTATCTTTGAGAGTTGAGCAATATTGATTAGAGGGCTCGAGTCTCTATCTCTGTTCCTAAGCCGATTCTGGATTTTTTTTTGCGGTTTCTATGGATTATCGATCGATATTGATTTTTCAATTCCATCATTCAACTTATTTGTCGAACTTGAGCCGTATTGATTAGAGGGCTCGAGTCTCTATATCGACTCATAAGCCGTGTTGGTTTTGTTTTTGCAATTTCTATGGATTATCGATTGATAATGATTTTTTCAATTTCGCTATTCAACTTATCTTTCGAAGTTGAGCAATATTGATCAGAGGGCCCGAGTCTCTATCTTCGGCCCGCCTTCGCTCGCCCGACGTTCACTATGATTTAAGGTTGTTCATTTGCAATTTTACTTTTAAGCTACGAAATTTTGCACGTCGAGTATTTTTTGACGTCATGGATTTCGAAGCATAAGCGTGATCGAGAATCAGTATCTTATGAGAGCCTCACTTGAGCACCGAAGTTCATTTCCATCGTAATCTTTAAGTTATTTATATTAATATGGCTCAATTTTGAAGATTTTGATTAAGATTCGGGATTATAGTCGTTAGCTCACTCGGCGGGCCTTCGGCCCGCCTCGCTCGCATCAACGTTCGATGTGGTTTACTTTGGAGGATGTTATTTCACCTTCAGAAGCTGTGAAATATTGACCGAATCTCAGCTCTCTATCTCTACTCCTAAGACCTTTTTTTGTGATTTCAATGTATTATCGATCGATATTTCTTTTTTTTAATTTCAACATTCAACATCTTTTAAATTTGAGATCGAGGGATTCGGATTTATAGTCGTTAGCTCACTCGGCGGGCCTTCGGCCCGCCTCGCTCGCATCAACGTTCGTTGTGGTTCACTTTGGGGGATGTTATTTCACCTTCAGAAGCTGTGCAATGTGGACCGTTGTGCTCAGCTCTCTATCTATCTTTACTCCTAAGACCATTTTCGCGGTTTCTATGGATTATCGATCGATATTGATTTTTTCAAGTTCACAATTCAAATTATCTTTGAGAGTTGAGCAATATTGATTAGAGGGCTCGAGTCTCTATCTCTGTTCCTAAGCCGATTCTGGATTTTTTTTTGCGGTTTCTATGGATTATCGATCGATATTGATTTTTCAATTCCATCATTCAACTTATTTGTCGAAGTTGAGCCGTATTGATTAGAGGGCTCGAGTCTCTATATCGACTCATAAGCCGTGTTGGCTTTGTTTTTGCAATTTCTATGGATTATCGATTGATAATGATTTTTTCAATTTCGCTATTCAACTTATCTTTCGAAGTTGAGCAATATTGATCAGAGGGCCCGAGTCTCTATCTCTACTCCTAAGCCATTCTGGATCTGTTTTTGCGGTTTCTATGGATGATCGATCGATATTGATTTTTTCAATTTCACAATTCAAATTATCTTTGAGAGTTGAGCAATATTGATCAGAGGGCTCGAGTCTTTATCTATATTCCTAAGCCAGTTCTGGATCTGTTTTTGCAATTTCTCTTGATTATCGATCGATATCGATTTTTTTCAATTTCACCATTCAACTTAGTTTTCGAAGTTAAGCAATATTGATCAGAGGGCTCGAGTCTCTAACTATGTTCCTAAGCCGGTTCTGGATCTTTATTTGCGATTTCTATAGATTATTGATCGATATTGATTTTTTCAATTTCACAATTCAGATTATCTTTGAGAGTTGAGCAAGATTAATCAGAGCGCTCGAGTCTCTATCTCTGTTCCTAAGACGATTCTGGATCTGTTTTTGCGGTTTCAATGGATTATCGATCGATATTGATTTTTTCAATTTCACAATTCAAATTATCTTTGAGTGTTGAGCAATATTTATCAGAGGGCTCGAGTCTCTATCTCTATTACTAAGCCGAGTTTTGGCACTTTATTTGCGATTTCTATGGATTATCGATCGATATTGATTTTTCCAATTTCACTATTCAACTTATCTTTCGAAGTTTAGCAATGTTGATCAGAGGGCTCGAGACTCTATCTCGACTCCTAAGGCGGTTTTTGGCTCTCGGAAAAATTATCGATTGATTATTGATTTTTTTCTGTGCCAACATTCTTCGCTCTCCAGGCTGACCACGTTAGCCAGGGTCCCAGGCCAGAAGCTCTCGATGAATTTTTCGATGTCCACTGACAATTTCACTATGTTCTGGATGGTCGTTAAGTTCAGTTGGCAAGTTGCCAAAATTTTCGATTATCGATTTATCGATTTTTTTTCATTTCGATATTCATTTCTCTGAAAGTTAATGAGTTTAGGATAGTAATCAGAGTTTTGACAATTTGGCACTTTGCCAAGGTTCACTACTGTGCAGGCCTTCGAAGGACTGATTTTGAGAATCTGAAAAAAGCTATTTCTAGTTTTGCGACACTGATGCTCCAGACGGACGCGCGGCTCTTGAACTGTGCTGTGAAGCCGAGCGCTGGGGGGGGACAGACAGAACTCGTCTATATAGATATACAATAGCAGACCTATTTATTTTGTTGCTTCCGTGATTTTTGTATCTTGGTGAGATAAAAAAAAATTAGGTAGGAAGAGGGCATCTCCTAAACACTAGGTTAAATTATAGGGCTTCAGCTTGTTAACCTCGGATGCTAGGGTAAGTGAAACTAGAACAAGGTAATTGACCAGAAAGAACCCAGTTAACTTAAACCTAACACTCCGCTATTTAACACATAATTTACGGGAAGCAAATCATTCAGATGCTACCGAATGCCGGACAGAATTGATCCAAACTCCATCAGAAGTGAACTGGACGGACACGGAAATCTGGTTATTCATGGAACAAAAAAACGGTTTTAACTTCGTTTCGCTTGGAATAATAGTGATATTATCCGCTGTTCTTTTCATAAAACTAAAATACGATGTTCTAGTGTATGATAATAGTTCAACATGTATTTATCTTCTGTTATCTCATAATGCCCTCTAATTTGACATACCCATCATAATTCACACCGTGTGTGTATATACCATAAATAAAATGTATATATTATTCTACTGCTAACGCTAACTGTATAAACTTTTTTTATGCTACTTCTGTATTTTTTATGTTACTGATCTTTTCTTGCCAACTACAATTACAGCGTCAATTAAGATGGTTCGGTGAAAGTTGTCAATACATTGTTTATGAAACTTTCTTTATTTTGTAAAAGTAAAAGCAGACCTTAAAATTGAATAGCATCTCTTTATTATTTTTTAAATCAGCGTGCTGGTACGGTGCTTGTATGTCTAGCTAACCTTACCGTGGTTTTACATCCAGACGTTTTACATATATACATTGCCTGCTAATATTGGGTTCAAAATGTATATGCGTGTTTTTACCTTTTATATTATCTTTCTAGTATTTTAACCTTTTAAATACACATTGACGTATCCGCGTGCAAGGTACGAAAGCTAAAAAAGGGTCGAATGAAGGAAAAACTGTCTGATACTATTAACTTACACCGAGAATTTGAAAAACGAACATGTAATTTCTCTCTAATTTTTCCGAAAAATCACAATTTAATTGGTAAAACTCTTCTAAATGCGTTCGCTTTCTATCATTTGGCAGCTGATTGCGCCTTGCCCTTCTTTCGCTACCACTATATTCATTTAAAAGGTTAAAATACTAGAAAGATATAAAAGGTAAAAACACGCAAATACATTTTGAACCCAATATTAGCAGGCAATGTATATGTAAAACGTCTGGATGTAAAACCACGGTAACGTTAGCTAGACATACAAGCACCGTACCAGCACGCTGATTTAAAAAATAATAAAGAGATGCTATTCAATTTTAAGGTCTGCTTTTACTTTTACAAAATAAAGAAAGTTTCATAAACAATGTATTGACAACTTTCACCGAACCATCTTAATTGACGCTGTAATCCATCACTTACTTAGACAGCATATGGCATACATACAGACATGTATTAAATGTTCAATCGAGTGGCTAGCAGCTCCTTCAAGACTATTAATACCACCCGATAACCCACTGCCCTCAAGCTTATTGCAAGGGATGGCTTTGAATTATCAAGCCCTTTTTTAGGCTCTATGTTTGGTTCCGTTGTTGTCCTTCTTGAATGTGAGCCTTTATTTCAGGACCGAGTACCGTTTGCGAGGGCGAGAATTTAGATTTATTCGTGAAAATTCTCTTAGTAGATGCTCGCACACATACTGAGTTTCGGAAAAAATCTTCATTCTCATAAGCAGGTGAACCCCGAAACCTCTTTCCTATTCATAAGAATTTGAAAATCAGGGTATTTGCGGCTGAGAATCTTATGCCGAAACGCAACAATTATGCTAAATTATGGGTATCGGGATGTGGGGCTGCGCGCAAAGCATAGACCGAATATGCATAGAGAAATAGAGAGCAGAGCAGCCTAATAATGGTAATGTGTACGTGCAACAAGGTGCAACCAGCCGGAATGCCAAACATTACATTACCATTACCCAAACAGGACACTTTTATGTGTGTCATTATGAGTACTGGTTTGGCTTTCTTTTGGAGAATGCTTAACAAAAGATTTGTGTTGGGTTTATTGGTTTATGTAAAGATCTACATACACTAGAACTTAAATTCGATAATTTTCAAAGTGTCAATTTATTGGTTGAAAGCATCACTTGATGCTTACATTGTGTTGTTGAGTTAATTACTAGTTTGATTGTAACATTGTCATTTTTTCTTGGCAGTCTTTCATGTAGGTGAAAAAGAACAATACATTATTGGCCGAAAATAGATTTTACCATGTAAAATTTTGATTGGTTTAGCTAATTTGAGCTTCAGCAAGATGATATTAAATCAATTAAAAGATCTAGTTAGTCATAATCAATGTTCTTTATTCTTTGCACAATTCTTGTGCGTTGTGTAATTCGATATATCAGCAAAGATCACAGCTTCACCTTCTCTTTCTTACAAACAGATAAAGATGAGTTTCCTCGTAAATCACATAATTTTAATAGTTATGCATATTTCAGTCTGCGTTTAAGATCAATAATAGCAATGAAATGACGGCGCTATAAAGTATGTCAATTGCTCGAGAAAACACAAATTCTTTTAAAACGTATTCCTGTAGGTTGGCTCAGAAACTCATGACTCACAGCAACTCATAGAGTATTTATGTTAAGTTTTCGAGCACTTTCGCATGCGAAAGTATCATCCATGTTATTGCAGTTTCTATAGTGGGAAACTAGTGGAATTTTACATACAGTAAGAAATTTACATACCCTGCGGCGTGTTTTGCATACATCTAATGTAAAACTGCGCGAAAATGGAAAAGTGAACTTGGATGGTACTTTCGCGGCGAATTCGTGCGAAAGTGTAACATAAATACTCCATCAAAAACCGCAAAAGAAAAAAACGCACAAAAATCTACCTCGCTGAATAGTCAAATTGCTGGATGACACATTTTCACGTCAAGTGTTTGAAATTTCAAGTACTGTATTCCCGCTACTACTGCATTCTGACTACGGTATTATATTCTCTATTATATTTCAACTTCATGGTTTTACATTTTAATTATTATATACTGGGAGAAATGTTGCTCATTTGTGTACACTATTGCTCAAATACCGTAACTTGTGGCGCACTTGAGTGACTTGATGCATGTTCGCTAACATAACAAAATAAATAACAAAATAGTCCAAAACAACGGCCGTCTTTGAAACATATGTTGTTCATATGCAAATGAGCATAATTAGCATAAAAAATCGACCCCCATTCGACCCCACTTAGCATAAATATATAAGAATGCAGTTGTCCACGATGCGTTTTAAAAATCGGCCGCTAACTAATGTTGTTGTTGAAGAAACATGTTGTAGTTATTACATCGATTTTTCATTTACATTCATTGTACTCTGTTTCTTTTTGCTCACACATTTATTTGAAAAATGCACTACTCCTTTCATATAGTTCAATACTTTTCTTGCTTGGGTACTATGTACTATTTGCTCTAAATAGTAGTTCCATTCACTGTGTGCGTTTAAATTCAAAGAATTTCACCCTCAGCAAACTCTTGAACATAAAAAATAAGCACTTTTTTAGTTCAACAGTGCAACCAGCACTCACTTGGAGACTACTTTGCACAGCAATAAATTAAATTTGTTTTACGCTTCAAGAGCGTGCACCTTTATTCAAGGGTGAAAGTGTACAGATTCAATGTTTGCTTATGACATGTTCCGCAGAGGTCCTGAGCAGTAGGCGACGAGTTCCAGATGACAAATTGCTCGACGTCTTCGGGCTAGGGCCAGGAGGGATCGCCCATGATTCCCTCGCCTGGTGGTGGTTTCAAAGGTGTCACGGGCCGGAATCGAACTCGGGTCGATTGCGTTAGAGACGAACGCGCTGCCACTGGACCACCAGGCCCCCTGGACCACCAGGCCCCACCTTTAAAGCGAAATAACGGCCGGTTCTTGCAACGTATGTCAAATTACTATACTATTATGCATTATATGCAAATGAGCGTTATTAGCATACAAAATAGACCCCAAATCGACCCCACTTTACATAAATACATCGGAATGCAGGTGCTTGGATGCGTTTCGAAAAACGGTTGCTATTTCGCTTTAATCAGAACTTACTATTTTGAAGAAAATACCACACAGTTTCTAACAGTTGTTTCATTACGTATTCGGAATCTATCTTACGTGCTAACCATAGCGCTAAATACCGTTGTTTGAAAATGGTAATCAAGGTAAGGTAATCAAGGTAAGGTAACCCACTTAATTTTCTTTATTTGCCATCAATAAGCGTATTTCACTTGCACTTAAATATCAATATTTTAAGATGGTACTATTTGAGCGAAAAAGTAACCCCCGACAATTAACAGTAAATTATCGGCAGTCGAGTGAGAAATGTAAAAAAAGGCAGAGAAAAGGTCGGAAAGTGAAACTGAAAACAACACTCAAACGTTCGATTTCGAGAGCTATTTACACGACATGTTTTCTAAATCATTGAAATTCTCATTATATATTTACTGCAGCGTTTCGATGAATAATTACACCAGATTTGAATTACTCTACATAAGAACATAAGATTTTTGACTTCAGAAAAAGCATACGTATGTAAAGCGAATGTCGATTTCTTAATTTCCCATGTCTTCAATATTTCTACCTTGTTTGCTATGTTTACTAATGTTTCTTTTTGTTTTTATTTGTACTTGCCTATCAACTTGCTATTTTCAAGGCCACTTTTTATGTAACCTTTGAATCTTCAATAAGAGCACTTGACGTAAGTGGCTGGGTGAGTTTCCTAACCAAAAAAAGTGATTTTCCTTTCTTCTTCTCCAATGTCGAAGTTTTTGTTTTTATTCTACATATTTTTTATACATATTAGTCGTGTTAATTAAGACCTATGACATATAGCACCGGATGCCCACGAAAAAGCGACTTCTCTACATTGTATTGAAAAGCACATTGTTTTTGAACTTGTGCTCGCATATCTTAGTCTATTTGTTACGGTGATATGTTGCCAACACTTCTCTGAACTCTGAATCGGTCATTTACCCGAAAAAAATATTCTACTAAATTGCAAGGTCACTATCGTAGTCATCCTTTTTGTCGCAACAATGGTTATTTATGTCCACATAGTAAAGTGCGTAGATAATGACTTCTTACAGAAGTGTTTGTGCGTATAATTTCGTAAATTTTTGTACCGAAGGTCACTTGCATTTTTTACAAGTTCTCATTTTTCCCATAAAAATGACTCAACGAAACTACTATAATAGTCACGAGATACACGCAAAAGTAAAAATTAAAGAGAGAACTTATAATAGAATTAGAAAAGTGCAGATATTAGACTACATACTGCTGTTATTTAACTTGTATGAAATTTCTGAAAGAAAAAAGAAAGCGATAAAGCCTGAACCATGAAGCTGTGATATTCACTAATAAGCAATAAGATGCTGGCAAATTCAAACCATATTTTGTTCATTTTTTTCTGGCAAAATGTGTGTGCCCAGGAAGTGAGCTTTCTTTATGATGTGTTTTATTGCATACATATGTATGTTACATGCCAACTTCATGAATTTTCGTTGAACTTTCCTATCAATAGTCAGCATTTTCATCATAACTTCAACTTTTAGGGTATATCGATAATTGATAGCCTCAAATGTCTCAATGTAGTGTTATATAAAAACGGATTCATTGTTTAATCCAGCCAACTTTCTTCTGCTTCTGCAAACATGTATGGTGAAGCCATACACGGTTTCCAACTTACCATAACTTGTTATTTTAAGGCTTCTGTACTATCTCTCACCTTTTATTTTCGGGCTTCTATACTATCTCTCACCTTCTAATATAAGTACATATTTTCTTTACCTTTACTCGCTCGCTGAAAGCTACCCGCGAGATGCATTGCACACCCACTGAGACACCTTCCTCTACATAAGATCTATCATTACCTAACTATTATTGCGGGAGGAGTAAGGGCTTTCACTTTGCTGTGAGGTAGATTGTAGATCTATCAAAAAATATGGGCAAAGAGTAATAACTTCAGAGACGCCTAATCTAGTCGTAAATCAAGCGTTCGTGGATGGGCTTTGCTTTCCTATGTCGTGTTTTTCCCAACTTTTGTTTCTCTTCTTTACTTTTTACTTTTTTTTTCCTTTTGTTTTTTCTTGACCTTTTAGCATTACGATCCCATGGGATTCAGGTGCGTGTCTATCTATATCTATGAACATGTTGGCTTCTTATATATTTCTATTTTAAATAGAGCGGTCATCTTGAGTTTCTACAGCAACCTTTAAAATTACCAGTTTGAACTTTGAAAATTTTTAAACATTACCACGGTGTCGAAGGAAATATGCTGAATATGCATACTAACAACTTACCAATGCTTACGTTTTAAACTTGGCATAGGCACTAGCTAGTAGAAAGTTAGGTGCATGGTCGCTTTGCAATTTTCGTTTTTTTTTCTCGAACTACCTATGTATCTGTGTCAACGCAACTTCTGAAGTGCCCACTTCACAGCACGCGTGGAATGTAAATATTCAAAATACGATTCAATGAGTAAAGGGTTTTCACTCGTTTTCCAATCACATACATACGCACCCTATCCCTTCTAATATCTTTTTTTATATTCAGTGTAAACTAAGCATAAGGTTACAGTTACATCGATGTAACACACGGTTTGTTACACCAAACTTCACTGTTCTCTTCTGAAGTCTAACAAATGAAGATGCAGCTTTCCAGCATACGTTTCACAAACCCGATTTGGACATCTCACATTTTTTGGTTGGAGACCTTCTGTTGTAGAATATAAAATTGTTCATAAGAAAAAATTTATTATTCTTTATTGACAATTTTTTCCTAATCTCCCAGTTTATATAAAATCATCACACTTTTTGCATTATTCGATATATATATATATAGTAAATAGCATCATATCCGCATACTTTTTTTCTCGTCGGGTGGGTGTCCATTTGCCCACCTCAGAAATGTAGATTCGGTAGATAGATTCTGTAGATATAACTTGATAATCTTTATCTTTATCTTTTTTCCACTAACGTTTTGATTTTTTTCAAAGGTATGGCCCCAACAGCCAACATCTCATTTATTTCCTCTCTTTCATTCCCCATTGAAAAACATGAGTGCCTTTCCCTCACTTTTGTAGAACATACAAATCGAGGCACGTCCATTATTCCGCTTCATTTCAGAATTATGGCGTGCAGCGCTCCACTCTCCGCGCGAGGCGCTCTATTTTCATCTGATCAGTCTAGATCTCATCAAATGACGTCATATTTTTATTCGTCTGATTGTGAGTCGAATATGTCTGCTGTACAAATTTGTCGTAATAATCGAGTGCTAGTTGAAAAATCACAGCTAGAGCGCAATTCAATCAATTCTGTAATTTCTTTGTGACTTGTTACTTTATTAATTGACACTGACTTTTTTTTATTGATTAGCATCGATCGATCCTCATATGATAGTTTATGGGTATGGATTATGAATGTTTACACATCTACTCTCATTATCGGTGGAAAGTATCAGAAACCTGCAACTTTTCTTATACCTTGAAATTTGAGAAGTTTCGGATTTCCGAACGCGTCTGACCCAGAAACGCAAAAAGAGTACGTGTGAGTCATTATTCAACAAGGTTGACTACGTCAATCGTTCCTATTCCTAATTTAGAACTTTTGCTGACTGGAATTATTGCCTCCTAATCTAGGCGTCGGAGGGTTCCAGCCGTAGAAGTTAAAGGGAGAGGCCCACGAGAAAAAACATTTCCTCAATTTACTTGCACAGAATGTCCGGAATTTCAGAAATATTGCTGTGAAAACCGCATTTCTTTGCACCTAGAACTAACAGAGTTATTCCCCGGCAAACAGTTCGGCCAGGTACCGTAGTCAGAAACGTTTTGACGGTTTACGTCAATCCATTAGCATTCTTTCTCTTCATAATAATGGTTAAACGAATGAAGAACATTCGTACGATTATAACAAGGCGTTTCCAATACTATAATGCCCTAAATGCGCGAAAATTGATTCTGACTACGGTGCCTGGCCGAACTGTTTGCCGGGGAATATCTCTGTGAGTTCTAGGTGCAAAGAAATGAGGTTTTCACAGTAATATTTCTGAAATTCCGGACATTCTGTGCAAGTAAATTGAGGAGAACTTTTTTCTCGTGGGCCTCTCCCTTTAAGACTTGTATGTATTATCAGGTTTGCCGAAATAGCTTTTTAGCTATATATGATCTAAAGTACTTTATTTTTTTCATGATCGATAGAATTACGACTTTTTTATATCTTCCATCTTCTTACTTTCATCCATATCACTTGTATCCATTGCGTTAATATTCTTATTTATGCATTTCATTATACAATCAATACATGCATAATAACTTATTCTTTACAGTACCCTGTTACAGATCGACCCTCGCATGTGCGTCTAAGTCCAGCGATGCGTTGTCATGAAGCCAATTCTCATATTGACCGTAATTTGGATCAACTGTGCAATCGGGTATGAATAAACTTGATTTCGTGTAGTTCAATCAAATCTTCATTACGCACTAAGACAATCAAAGAAAGCAATGTAGTGTGCAAATTGTGTTTTAAAATACAAATAATAACAACCAGCTACCAAAAATGTCATTTGGAAAAACTGCCACAACAGCAAGGATCCACATGGCCGACTAGAATATCCTTGGACATTGAAACTAGTTATTCAGTAAGGAAATTGAGTTCTTACACAGTACCTTTATTTATTTGCGGCAATTAGTAATTCCGTCGCAGGCCCAATTTTTTTAAACCAATAAAGTAAGACATTCTAGATTAAGTCTTCTGGAACGAAACGAGCTTTCTCGAAAGTTCAAATATTACTTCAAGTCGGTGCGTCCGATAGCCAAGGATAATTTTTCCTCTAATGAAAATGGGACCTATTTCACCATCGATACTGAAATTCAAATTCTAAACACATTACGGGTACAGGTGGGATTTTTGTTTCTCTGAATTAAAACAAATGAGTTTGTTGAAAATATGTTTGCTAAACGACACACATGTTATTCCTTTTGTGCGATTGACAATAACACACTAATGCTTTTTTGGTAATTTTGCCGTAGTCTAATACGTAATGCGCTGACATCACTGATCTAGATTCCTTGATTTAAACAATTTTGAAACAATTTCAGAACTCTGCTTCCTTAGAGGCTTTCATTATATGCACTTTTATCGATGATCGTTTGTTATTACGAGAATTGTGGGATCGGTTTGAGGTGAGCAGTTTTTATTCACAGCAATCGCTTTTTTTATGGCGCACAGTTCCTCTCTCCTCTCATTTCCACGTAAATAGTATCATCTTTACCCAAAACATTCCTAAACTTACATGTTTTGAATAATATATAAGCATGATGACGACGCATTTAGAAATATCGAACACACCAATGCCCTCCTTAGGCTTAGGTGTTTATTAGGTTGTTGACATAGGTTTGATTGGTCGTCTAGCATTAATCACAATTCAAGTGCAGTTTGGGAAACTAATCAGCTAGCGTTTTCATTCTCTAATAATTAAGGTGTCATAGGTGTCGCCAGTTCTTCAATTAATTTTAGGTTACCGAGTTCGAGCCGTGGGAGCCACGGATTTCCACAAGTCCTTCTATTGAACTAAAGAAGAGTGTATTCCTGGAACCACAAAGTGGTGAAATTACTTTATACTACAGGTTTGTATATTGTTATAATAATGTATGCATTCATCTTCCTCTCCGTACGCCGCTCAAGGGTAAGCGGTGGCAAGTATGAAATGTGTATATGACATTCAATAGTCAATTCAGGATCAAGTCCACTATTCCCTGTTCAAGTGACGCGTGGAAACATCCGTTCGAACAATTCAATTGTGAAGTCGTTATTGAGGATGGAGGAGGTGAGCCCATCAATTATACTTATATCATCAGCTTGCATGTATATCTATATCCTAGATGAAACGTGATTTAACCATTCGTGCGTTCGTCCCATTTACTCAATACCGCCTTCATGTTGGGTTTGACAGAGATCGCTGTCAGTACATAATACATGAAATGTTCGTCATGTTCAATTGTGAACCTGAGAAATTAAGGTAGATGACTTTGTTCACTTTACTCTAAATCAAGGGCGGAATGTGCGTCTCCCAGTGATTATTAGCCCTTTTTCTTATTTCAGATGAACTGCTCCGGTTGGTCGATTTTCGCGATGTCCGACCTCAAGAACAGATAAGAGTGATAGGCGTGGAAGTCTGTGAGTGTTTCTCTTTTTTAACCATTTTTTCTGAACTAAAAACTTACATAAGTTACCGAATTGCCAGTTCCGTATGTTGCAGCTACGACAATTTTGTACCAGAGCATCATCACACGTAATTTTTTTATCATTGTGGGGTCCGGAGACGCAACCTATCTAGAGAATTATTGCATGCGTCCATGCAGTCAATTGAAAATGAAGCCTGCTACATTGTATCCTTCGATTAATACTTTTCAATTTCCATTTCATTCTAGTGGAATGGCCTCGTCCAACAATCCGAATGTTCTTCTCGTCAGATGGTCAAACTACTATAGTTTCTATCTTTCTTCCCTCCTTCCTTATATTCGCTGTGGTAGTTTTCGCCCAATGGAAACGCAGGAAAATACAAGTGATTGTGACCGTCACCGCGCTAGTTTGTGTTGTTATTATGGTGGGAAATTACACGATTTGTAGACTCCTAGGTGACACTGGACCAAACCCCAGGCGAAAAGCATTCGCAACTGTAACTGTTCACTATCCACAGTAGGGCATGATCCGAACTCGTATGAATATGCAGTTGTCCTTTTACGGTTTACGACGAAAAATATATTTTTTTGGGAAACCTTACTGAAATTTTGAGTGAATGTCAGAGTGACAGTCTCGGTACGTGAATGTAAGGCATAACTGCACTTTATCGAATAGTTTATTGACGATAACATATCTCAAAAGGTAATATATAACCGTTTATCTTTCAGCTCTCGAGTCAGAGAGTTTACTCCTCTCTTACTCTTCGTGATCTCTGGCTTTGTGCCACCTTTTTACATACAATTTTTGTGCTCGTCATCGATTTGACCCTTCCGGCAAGGTAAGGATTTGTATGTATACCTGAGCACACCTACTCAAACATACATGTTTTGTATCCTATTATATGCTCTTCTGATGGATCTACTCTGTACCTTGAACGATTTCCAAAAAGCAACCATAAAATGTTTTTAGAAGAGTTCGTTACACTCTAATGGTGGACGTTAATGGCCGACCGACTACCTTAGCGAGTCCTGAAACAAGTCCGGATAGTCAGTTTTATATTTATTTTTGGTGTAAATTAAGAGGCACACAACTGCACGTCCATGGTATTGCATATAAAGAACTTATCGTGCGTGGTAAGGGCCATGCGTCACTTGCTTCCCTTTTCCGCAGCCGTGCACAGCTCTATAATACACAGTGGGAGACTTCGAGTGGCAAAGTCTTTCAATCTTTACATATGCACGTTTATAATCACATTTATCTTCGCATTCACACTAACAGCATGATTTGCATGAGAATATCTTCAGTGGACTCGCGGCCCGATTCGGTTTTGGTGCGGCGTCCTTCTTCTTCGCACACATCACAACGCGGCGTAGTAACCTTGGCGTCTAGCAGCACTCAGGAAATTGACCAATCACAAACGATCGATAGATTACCTCCGATTAGATGGGAAGTTGAAGAAGAAGAGGAGGATATTGGTGAGAAACGAAGCAATATTTCTAAGTGGTACTGCATGTGGTTTTTGAAGTTCATTGTATAAGTATTATATGCAAATTATGTGCCCCTCCGATCAGATATGAACTTGAAGTAGAATGGAAGGATACTGGTGAGAAATAAGAGGAAGATGGGGGAATATTTCTTGGGATATAGTCGCGATATTTTGAAGCGGCATTGCATGCGGTCTGTCACGTCTGTGAAGTGTAGACGATACCTACATGTATAAGTTTTATATGTTCACTCACGTTCCCGACCTTATTTTAGGCTCCCCAATGCTCGGTGGACGAAAAGCGATCCTCGCCATACAAAAAATAGCCGGAATGACGTTTGGTGAGACGAAAGTGGAGAATCAAGTGATAAGAGGATGCCCAGGACAGGTAAGGGCACCCCCCAACTGGCTGTAAACAAATTGGCCTCAATAATTTCAGCTCAGCGAGTTGTACTAGCAACCAGAAAATGTGATGCGACTGGGTGTAAAATCTGATATTCTGCTTACTGAAAACGTTGCGGTCCAACTTCATCGTATTTGGGATAGCCCATGAGTTACCATGTTCTTCAATAGATTAAACAGTTCCCGTTCGCCATGAAACTGCTGCATTGCGGGTACTCAATGGCAAAAGTCTAAAATTTATTTTCAGCACGTGCCCATACAGCGACAAATCACCGCCAATTCACTGGGACACCGTAAGCGGACGGCTCTTATAGGCGTCTGCATTAGCTATGGAGCGTTTATACTCATATACACTTTAATTGTCCTGTGTGCTGTTTAGAAATGCAATTTTTTTCAAGACTCGTTTTCGCTAGTTTACCGCATGATTGTTAAACATCGGTTTTATTTCATGCTTCAGCGAAACATTACGTAAAATACTTTGAAATTTAACCAGAAGTTGTCAACTATCAGTTTATGCGTTACTCCGCTGTCCTAAAGTTTTTATACGTCAAGTTCTAATTGCTAGTTTGCTGCCCTGTTCAACTTTTACGCTTATTTCAAATCGTGTGTATGAAGGGATGGTACTCCGACCATAAGTTCCAGCTCCCGCCATCGTCCCTTTAATCTCTTTTATCTTGTTCATTGTAAGCAAACTTTTTTTGATACACAGATATACTCATTTATAATGTTCACCTGTAGCTTTTTCCAAACAGATATTACAAACATCCGTCTTTGTTTGTCTAAATCTCAGTGTTGCAATGCCGATGGTTAATTTTCCAAGTTTGACTTGATCACTTACCTTGGCTGAAAATTGAAGAAAATTGATCGTAACAGGGAAACATTTTTAAAACCGAAACCCTAAAGTTCTTCATTTTCGACCACCAATTATTTGTGTGCTCTTACAATTTGCGATGATAAAGTGCTGATTTACTTCTATTATATTCTCTTATTTCCCTCTTTGACTTCAGTTCTCAGGGTTCTCCTATGAAGAATAAAAACTTTAACTGCTAACGTATTAAATGAAGATTTTTACAAGAAAAATGCACATCACATCTAATGACAGTACAAAATCAGTGCATAGGTAGCTCTATTCTTCTATTACATGTGATATCGGATAATATTTCTTTAGTTAAGGAAATTTCTTAAACTGCCGGTTTGTTTTCTATTCTCTGTACATTCTCATCTCTCTCTTCTCTATCTCTCTCTCTCTGTCTCTCTCTCTCTCTCTCTCCTCTCTACTGTACTTTAGAGAAGACAATTTTAAAGTCGTTCCGATCCCAAACTCCAAAACGAGAAATTTCTCCGACTGTATCTCTTGAGGAAATCTTAGAACATAACTGTAAAGCTTGAAACTTGCCCCGCTAAACCTCAAATGCTTCAAGACACGATTAAAGTGTACTATCACAGATATGCAACGAAATGTCGCGAATATTTACAGTCAAAGGAGTTCAGAGAATTTTTAAAGGTAACTTTTTTCGATAACTGTTTGCACTTATTTTCATTAGCGTCAAAACTTGCAACTGTCAACATTGTAAAATAACAAATTGTGTTTTTTATGTAAACTGCCGAGTCAATCCAATCCTCATTCCAGTGGTGCTTTACATTTTTCAAACGGCGAATTCTTCCACCAGCAAGAATGTTTTCCGCACAAATTGCACTATGGATGCTTATTACTTGTCTTCTGACGGTCACCTATTATTACCTCAGTAGAGATGGTAAGACATATGCCATAGATATAGCGATGAGCCATAGCGATATGTCATAGCGGTAACTTACACATAGTATAGTACAGTAATTACTGGCACTTCAAATTGTTCAAAAAGCCAAAGTATGGTGAACGAAATCCACAATAAATAGACAATTTTATACAAGACAAATGATACAGCTTAGATCAACAACGTTGTCAATCGTATTCATCGAACAGCATGTTTAGTCTCGTTAGAACTATTGGCTGACTACCACCAAAGGACGCGTTTGGAACGAAAAATGCAACTTCGACATGTATATAATGACTCCATAAACGAACTAGAGAAATATTCACTTTTATATGGTGCTCTAGCTCCAGAGGTACTTTGCTTATGTACCATTTTTTTATATATCCTTCGCTAATATATATATATATATATATATATATATATATATATATATATATATATATATATATATATATACGTGGTTTTTCATCCTTCTAGACATCCTCGGTTGGACTTCGAAGTCTCATATAAATTCAGGTACATTGTCCAGCGTTAGTCCGCGTTGGCGTAACAGGCGATGGTGGGCGATGGATGTGCCGCCCACAAAGTCTACCAGACGATTGTACTGTGTATTCATTCGGAGTAATCAATAATGACACAATGTTCGAGAAGGAGATTCAGTGGTTGACGTGGCACCGATGTAGGATTTATATCTATGATAAGGTACGTTTGTTTATAGAAAAATGGAAACATTTTGGAGGCAACCACCCCACCAATTGCTTTAATTCAAATTAACGACTCTCACCGCCTTCAGAGGTCCGCCTTTTTATCCCGTTGGAGGTGACCAGAGGAGCACAATTATTTTGCCGCGTACCAAACAAAATGAAGAATTACATTCTTCATTTTTGCGCTTCATACATGTCATTTCAGAACACCGTCACGAAGAGCGTACTCGTCGACCTAAACAATGTAAATGTTAACTTTGAGAAGACGCAAATCAGCACAGTACGTTTTTTTTCAATTAGTTTATCTAGAGTTGCTTATCTAGACACCTCAGATCATTTCATGTAGGAATTAGTATTTATTGTTACTATTTTTCGAATGTTTTCTTTGCAGGTTGACAATCCGAAACTGAACAAGAAAACTCTGCGAAACATGATGAGTGAGCATAACGATGAGCTACTCGACGTCCTTAGAATGGATTTGAAAGGTATGGAAATATTTTTTTTTCGTAAAGGATCTTTTGTAAGTATGCTATCTATGGAGGTGCACTGTTTTCTATGGGAGCGTCCAAATGATTGGGACCTCGGCCCGTGCATACCTACCGTGTCCGGTCTCAGCACCGATACCGTACCTCGGTACCGTATCGTCTTGGTTCGTACCTTGTATTTCACGACATGATACGTTTTAGGCGTCGAGTTCAGTGCCCTTCCACCAATGATCTACCAAAGCAAACCATGTCATGTGAGACCCTTTTTCTTTTAATTGTGGTAATACACTTTTTATTCAAACTGGAACTTAATCTACGAGAGTAGTTTTGTGTGTCATTATCATTTATTATTAATACAAGACGGCTATCGCCGCCCGAGGCGACAACGCATGCGCAACTACGCAAGCTATTTGGCTTGCTCAGCACGGATCACCGTCTCTCCTTTTATACCCGAAAGAGGACTTGAGACTTGAGATATTCTAATTTTCGTTGCGGATTCAAACAAACGCATTTATATACTAAAAGATGATAATACCGTGATCGTGACCCATCCAGTAAACTCCCGTAGACTATCAAAGGGGGACATCCGGCAAGTAAATTACTGCGAATTTACAGGCAACCCTTAACTAAATGCATTTCAGTTGTTGCTAAAGCTGGACGGTCCACCAAAAAGTGTTCTTCGACTCCTCACTTTCCTCAATAGTCAGAAATATCGATTGTATGCAAATTCTATAAATGGATATGACGTCAGCATGGCCGAATACAGTTTAATTCATATGAATTGCACCAAAACATACGGAATCACTAGTTTGGCCACGTACTTGAATATTTGGTCGAATTCTAGTGAAAACCATGTTGAAAACGAGACAGACAATGCACGACTTGAGGTCGAAAGTGCGGAAAGAAAAGAAAGAAAAGAAAGTAATTATTTTTGGTTTTAGTATCCGGATCATTTTTCCTTGCTATTTTTCAATAAATATTGTTTCGGTTTGTTTATTTTCTCTCTAGCTCATTATACGCACGAACATATGAAGTATCTGTATCATTTTCAAAACACTGTAGTGTACCCTTGCAATATACGTATTCTTTTGTTGTTTGTGCTCCCAGCTTTTTACCAGTTTATGATAGCATCTACAGTGACATAGTTCCCACAAGAGCCAATAGATGGATGTTTTTCAAGTTTGTGATTTTATCCATTTTTTAATAGTTTTTATTCCATTTTATTCCACTTTTTTCTGGAGAAATTCTTTTATTGCTAGGGAGTAAACAACAGTTTGTTATATCGCTATGAAGCCTACGGATACTGAAGAATAACAAAATGCCAAAAAATAACACGACAAAGTTGATTCGAAAAATTTGGAGATCATCGTGCATGTCAATTGTTCGGAATGCATACTTTTGCAGAACATGTGCGTTGAGAACATTTTCTTCTTTTTTTTTGTGTAAAATTGATAAATATTTTGTTATCGTTCAAAGCATTATTTTTTGTGATAACTAAAAAGAAAAACAAACCTTATGTGTTCAAAAAATAACGTACAGGTTCTTCGAATATGTTATCAATAATTATTATTTAGGTGTGAAATATCTTCAACTTATATCACTACTTTTACTCACCGTTTTTGTCACATACTGGTATTATGGATATGATGTCTACAGGGAGAGACGTGAGTAGTGTTTACATCAAATAACAAGTTTCTTTTCGATACAAGTATATATCGTTGCATATTCTCTAGATAGTCTATTTTCTATTTGTCCTTTTTCACTTCATCTTTCATAATTAGCTCTTTTTTTAGAATAAGTATATCTAAATGTTTTACTTTGATGTGCGGCGACGACGCCGGAGCGTCGAAACTTGCTATCGTAAGGTGTCGTGCTCGAAGTCGAAGTAATACAAAACTATCGTTTAGAAAATTTTGACAAAATGGTTAAATTCTATAAGAACCAATCGAGGAAACGATGGGACTTCCTTCATCAAGTACAAATGATTTCAAATGATGATTTGAACAAAAAATACGGAATGTTATACGATGGACTCGTTCCCGAGGTGATTTTTATTAGAAATATTTTAATTAGCGGAAAACATCGCAACTGGTAGGCGTGTCAATCATGTCAATTACAATCATGTAAATTCAAAAAAAGGGCGACAGAGTTGGTAGCTGGCATGATGTTTACCTGTTTGTCATCCCTTATCTTTTTTCAGTATGATAATTAAATTATCAATCTAGGCACAGTGCACAATGATGTTGTACGTTGGAACCATTGGTAAAGACGGACGCTGGATTTGTAGACCGGAAAGCTTACCGAACGGGTTCGTTTTTAACTTAATAAGTTCGCACAACATTTTTTCAGAAACAGTTTGGCGGTTTTAATCTAAATGTACGTATTTAGTTGTTCGATTTATTCGTTTGGTATAGCAAATGGATCGGATTTCGAGTTTGCTCTTCAGAAACTAACACAATTCAGATGCAAACTCTATATTTACGAAGCTGTGAGTTTAGTTATTGCTTTGCTAGTAATTTTTCAATTTTAGCCATGCATTTTAAAGTTTTAAAGCTTCCCTTAAAAAAAGCCTAGATCGTAGTCAATGATTCAGACAATTATTGTTTCAGAGAAAAATACCAATTGACTATTATATGAATATCGAAGAAATGAACGGACTCTTCGAGCCGACAATGCTTTCAAATATAAATAATCCATCGAATAAAGAAAAGACAATCCATACAATATTGAGTGAACGCGGTGATACAAATTACGTGGAGTTGATAAAAACAGATCTGCGAGGTGAGCTTTTAATAAATGAAGACCAACAAATAACCAAGCAGCTCAAGTTGTAGATTGTAACCGCTTGCCCTTATTGCTTCGCAAAGTTTGGCGCGTGAGGGCGTCTTCGGAACCCAGATGCTTACCTTTCAATGCATTTTTACCTACACTTGTATTTTGCATCCGAATGAACGCATACCTTCAGAGTACGAGTTCCAACTGCTTCCGATTCTGCTGTTTAACGTAAAGGCATGTCAGGTGGGAAATCATGGAACTTGGTGACATAAGCACATAATTTCTATTGAAAGCGATATAACTGCCGGTTTTTGAAACATATCTTGAACATCCGCATATATGTATGTTGCTCATGTGCAAATGAATATAATTAGAATGAAAAATCGTGTAGTATTGCGCAGTTGCGTGCACACCCTACACACTACATGGGAATGGAGCATCCAGCATGTAATCTCTGGCATTCGATATAGTTAATAAAATACGGTGATCATTTGAAATTTCTACTTATTGTTAGTGTTAATTAGCCAATCAATTAGGTCAATTGCAGTTAATTCTTGACCTACACGACCGTCCCGATCGAATATGGAGATTGTTGAAGTTCATTGGCAGAAGAGGATATTACCTACTATACTATTCAATTGAAAGAATGAATATCGGGGTAGGTTCATTTGGATGTTTGAAAGTTAAAATAAGTAAAATAATTAAAATACAAATTGGTCCAGTAAAAAATATCGCTTTGCTAACCTAAAATCGCTTTGCAAACCTAACCCACAGCCCAAACCTAAAAGTCTAGTTGTAGCAGGATCATATCTAAGCCACTGGTCCATACCGTGTCCGGCATGAAACAAGTCACAGGACATTGTAACTAGCTACATTTTCTGACGTCACACCATATCTGTGAAGTTTTCATTATAAATGGAACGAGGGTCAGTAAGATCGTCTTTAGTTTATTTATTTTTTTCTATCCACTATCTATCCGTTATCGATTTGCTTACAGGTCGCCTCCTACACTTTCCTGCATATGGATTGTTTGGAAAAGTACGATGCGAAACTAATTGCGATGTATTTGGGTCGGGCCGAGAAAAGACCGGATGGGGCTGACCCAGAGGACGACGAAGAAGAGTAGAACTTTTGGAAGCTGAGATGAAAATAGAAATAATAAAATCGTCTCAACTCGAAGAAATTTATTTAATCAATACAACGTAATCCACTACATTCAAAAAGTAAAACTGAACAAAAATGTATAATTGTTCATCTGCGAAAGCACACCTACATCACCGCTACACATTTTTTATGTTGAGCAAAAATAATAGGGATTCATCATATTGTCATATATCATATCATCATATTGCACGAACTAAACACTATACATATGTACGTATGTCGTATGTATGAATTTAGTAGTTCTAAAAGAAGTGAAGAAGATCTACTTCTGAACGAAAATTGAGACTTTTGAAATGGTGAAATTCATCAGTATCCAACTACAAACATTCCGACAATTTGCAAACAAATTAAACAATTGATGCGGTATGAAACAAGTAACTGTAAAGCAAACTGAACACAATAGACACTTTGATATGCTCGATAATAACTGACATTTTCGGAGATATTTAAAATTTAAAGCGGTAGAACTGAAAAAAAATGGAAACGTATGTTAAAACCACGGTTCCAAAATAAACGATAAACTTGTTATTAGAGACTATTACCTTAAAATAGAAAAACAAATTCAAGCCAAAATGTTAGTACACATATAAATGCACGGTTTATTATGCTATTCTGCAGTTGCACTGGGTTAATTTTCGAAAAATATTGCATCTTTACCAAAGAAATTTATATATGGATGGATGAACGTTCTAAACTACGATGTGTATATAGTTAACCGGCGCAATTCATCTTTGGTGAAACCACTGCAACCAGTAATGAATTTTCACTTCAAAAAATAAAACAATAAAATTAAATCTGTCATGTGAATTATGATATTGCATCTGGTATTACACACTAAAGCTCAACGAATAATTCAAAATATTGGCTTTGTGAGCCGCACAAGTGCCATTTAGTGAGCCGCACGAGCGCCATTCCTCAATGCGGTGCTCAAATGAGTTTTTCACTGAACTCGTCATCTGTTATAACGTCATGGATTTGCGCGATGACGTCACTGATATCCTTGTCATCTTTAGACGAATTTTGTAGAGAAATCCGCACGGGTTCCCCAATAGTTGAATCCGAAAGGATAGTTCCAACTCCATTACTCTTCACCGAGACCCGAGTCGTATAGTCCACTGCATTCTCCTTTTCAGAACTTGTACTATCCGGCCTGAAAAGGAAAGTTAGTGTTATCCTGAATACCGTGCTACATCAGCACCGCGTAAGCTTTGAAGATACATTGTTAGGTTTAGTTTCTTTTATGTTTTCTGTTTCATGTTTAGTTTTTTTCTTATCAAGAGCACAACGGCAACGCCATAAGAAACGATCCGTTATCCGTTTTTCCTTCAAATCATACAATTTTTCACTAAATAACGGTTGTATCATTATTTTCTGTGTTAAATAAACCATGTACATACTTGGTTATGCAAATCATTGACTTGAAAGTAGTACCTGCTGACGACTCCATGAACTTTAGCTACTTCTTCATCTGTTTTTGTTCCTGAATGACTCGATCCGAGTGAATTCTTCGACTGTCTACTTGGGCGTGGTGGAGGCACAATTATTTGACGCTCCTCAAAAATTGGATTGCTCTAAGTGGTTTTGCAGTTTTCCGTAAACCCCCTGGATAACTTTCTTCCAATAAGTGGTACTTCGGAGTCATCCCAATCTCAAAGACATTCTGCACAGCAAAAATAACGAACTTATTCGCCATTAGAAGTTCTACTGCATGCTAGAAACTAAACTGCTTTGCGAACCTGTCGGAGTTGAGAACCTCTGACCTCTGACCATTCGCTTCTGAGGTCTCTTATCCACTAGGCCACCCGTACCACTGGCAACGATCTCTCACCTCTTCATCACTATCACTATCTTCTGACTCGCTAATCTGAGAGTACATACGGTTTCCGGGGTACGAAGGATTGCCGGATGGAGACGGAAGACTCTCTGAATTTTTCACTATTATTTATGCAAATGTGAAAATGATGTCCGCCTGCACTACACGATAAGTAGTGTCTTGTTTAGTACTCTGATTTTCATAAATGAGAAGTAACTTCAGGAGGTCTTCTTTTGAAGAAGTTATAACTTCCGGGTGGTCTTGTTTAAAGGTTTTACTTTCTGGTATTCCAATGTTGAGGAAGTTATACAAACCTTCTGGGTGCACCCGGTGCACCGTTTCTGCGGATTCGGTTGAGATGAGCCCCGATAAACTTTATCTTTTTCTGGGTGATCTAATGTTGTTATTGGGTGGTCTAGCGTTGAATAAGTTATAACTTCTGGGTGGTCCACCATGTAAAATTCCTACTTTCTCGGTGGTCCAATATGTGAAACGTCCCACCTTCTGGGTGATCCATCAATATATCCTCATCCTCTGACTCGTCGTCTTCTGTGTGTCTTCTATCACTCAACTGTGGTACGTAATCCTCGGTCTCTTCCGATTCTAACTTTTGAAGTTTCCGCTCACTCAGCCTGAAATTGTCGGATAGAAATGATGCAAAAAGTTACATTGCTTTTACCGTTTCAATCACATTGTTATACTATACAAGCTAAAATGGCACTACTACAACTACACTACCCATACATTCCTTCACAGCCCGACTCCCGGCACAATAAAAAGGATAGAGTGTGCAGTAAAAAGATTGTTTAAATTTCTTATAATTACCTTTGTTTTTCTTCCCATTTCCGTTCATCTTCCATAGCCTGTGCCCCGTCCAAGTCTAATGGTTCCAACTGTGACATCAATTCTTGTTGTATCCTTATTCGCTCAGCTTCACCGTCACTCAGCGTTGCTTCTTGATTAGCTTCCTCATGGAAGCTCATTCGGCTGCAATATATTTTTGTTTTAGTGTCTTACCCTCTTATTTTTTGTCGCTTGTTTCAGATGTGCGCATTAAGTATTACCTTTTATGATATTACCTACCTTTCCTCTCCATCTCGCTGTCTCTCCTTTTCAAATTGTTTATTTTTCTCCAAAATCGCATCCTCTTCTTCAAACGTTCTCTGTGGCTTCTGAATAATCTTCATTGAAATCCGCTGAGACAAAAATATTCAAAACCTTCCGGGTTTCCTTTCATTTGCAGCTTCTATGCGGCACAAAGGCTGTGCGTTTCAAAGCCTCAACATCCGTATGCCGAGATGCTACTGTGTAGCATCCTTGCAATTAGTATTTCTTTCCAATAACACTCATGTAAAAGATTCTCAGGTCACTGTTCATGTACAACTCAAAAAGAAAAGGGCTACCTCAGGTTCGTGTGACTGTGAACTTGAAGGTCTGTCCATTCTGGGTGACCGGGACAATTGGTAGGGCTTTGCTTCCCGTTCTGAGTTATCATGGCCTGAGGAATTTAGCGAATTCTGAAATAGCCACGTTAATTGGATGCTACTATAAAAGTGTTATGATTCTACCACGATGATCCCCTGCTGATACTATGGTGATCCTACAATCAGGTTCTCGTTCGATGTACTGGGTATAAAGTACAAAGGATGACGGGCAGGTCTGTCAGATGGTTCGAGCTTTTACTCGTTTGTTTTTATTCCCAGCCCCAGCTACTATAACAAATGTATATACTTTACCTGATCAGCTGTGGAAACCTGACTAAATGCAGACACTGCGGATACTGATGGGCGTGATGATTCAGCGGCACGGTCGACCTTCTGAAAATGGTGTGAGTACCAATAATGAGGCTGGCAGGCACTCCACTGTGTTACACTGCGAGGTCTACCCCCCTTGCACATGGGTTCCTAACACTTATTTGGTAGCTTCTTCAAACACACCCATAAAGTCAGCGGAAGAGTAAAAAAATAGAACTAAGACTAAGTAGTGAGAAAAAAAATAAAAAATAAATACTGACCCCTTCCGAGCTCTCATCAACATCGCTCAATTCCAAATAATCCTCATATTTTCCCTCTTCCTCCTCTTCTGCTTTCATTACAGTCAATAGTTCATGTTTCCTTTTCTCGTAATCTTCGGCCATCATCTGTTTGAATGTCATAACCTGAAAATTTATAAAGACTGGTTACGGATCAGGAAAAAGGATCTCTCAATTTTATCATACTGAAAGTCTGGGATTTCACAAACATTACCTTGGAAACCGCATTCTATTACGGCGAAAACTAGCAGTGTTATACCGCTCAGAACAGTTCCACCAGCTACCGTACAAAGAAACGGTAAAATTCGTTCTCACGGCTTATATGCGTGTACTTGCGTTCTTTCTTCCGGTACCGAAACCCCCCCTTTTTTTCGGTCTATCTTACGCCCTTCACCTTATTTTCATTCTCCACTTCCTGTCCATCCTCTCTGTCTTCGGTCATCCTTCTATCAGTCATCACTGAAGGGAATGCTTTTCCCGATTCTCTCAACCTCTCCTTTTCCCTTCTCTTTTCACTGCTCTTTCCAAGACGAGACACTTCATCCTCAGGAATTGCCTCAATCACGTCTGTGATTTCAGGAGCATCCTGAAACCGTCCGTAATTAGAAGGCGTTCAAGGCTAAGGATCCTATTTTCGGGTAGGCTCGGCTTTATGTTGTTAGCTATGATGAACTTATAAATTTTCCCAGAAAGTTCCCAATGTGAAGAATAAAAAGTAGCTGAGTTAGCTGAAGCATCAGAACCCAGAACATATTATAACAAAATTGGACGGACAATTGCAAATTGTATTATATGTATAACCTATTATTGTATTATTGAGCTCACCTCAATGACGGGATCTCCATTTTCACTCTCATCTTCAACAATTGCGGCGATCATTATATCCGTAATATTTTGTCCCTTTCCATTTACGTCCTTTGTTTTTGGAACTGCCTGAATTGTTAAATTTATGGATGCCAAATTACCGCGAAATCTATGCACGGCACAGGCACCACATTTTTAGCTCAATTATAAAGGAATTAACCTGTTGAATTGTCTTCACTTCCAAATTGATATCCTCAAATCCGTCCACTGTGTCCATGGCAGCAGAAATATGCGTTGTCTCCTTATCATTTTTATTTTCAACGGGTACACCAAGTGGAACAGGCTGTGCGGTTATAGTTTCCTCTAAACAAAATTGAGAACAATCAGACTATCGGACGAAATAAGGGATGGTATGTTCAAGTAGTAGACCTTTCAAACCTCTTGCTGGCCTCTCATTTAGAAACAGCTATTCGATTATAATATTCTCATATTTTCATTCAAGGTCGGAACCGAAACTAACTCTTAAGAAATTGCACTGGCCGTTCTTCTTTGTCCTTCGACTTTCCGAAACAACAGCAGAAACTGCTGTCCGTTGTGGACGATGTCTCAGATTGAGGCATCTGAAGGATATTCTATGATTAGAAAAAATGGACCGATGCAACTAAGAAAACACACGTGTTTAGAGGGCGGCTTCAACCATTAACATTAGTGGGAAGAAAAACTATCGGCAGAGAGAATAAACCTAAAAGCTGCAGGAACTTCACAGTGACTTATGAAAAGAAAATGAGTTTTTCTATATAGCCAATCAACTAACAACAAGGCAGGTGCATTGATGGAGACGTAGTTAATGTATATTTCTTACTGATGTATATTTCTTTTCTTCAAGTAAATCCTATATTTTGTTTGTTGAAGCAACGCGTAAACATGTTAATGTTGCAATTATGTTAGCGCACTTGTGGTACGCACTTGGCACATTAGTTCGCTTCTAATTTTAAAACAGTATTGTACCTACTTTGGAAAATTTGCATATGATACGCATCTCCAAAGTATCCTATGTAAATTTGGTGCCGGAAGCTTCGGACGGGCACCAAAAATCTCCATAGGATACATAGTATATATATATATGTATCAAATGCAAATTTCAAAAAGTACTGCAATACTGCTTTAATTGCATTTGGTGGTGTGGTGCGCTAAGTGCCGACCAGCACAGAAGTTTTTTCAACGTTGCAACTTGAGCAAAAAAAATGGCTCCAATTCAAAGAAACATCCCAAGAAGGTCAGAATTTTATCAACAAAGAACAGTGATAAGTTTCTAATGAATGTATTGTAAAACAAGGGATGTCGTCAAAGTTGATAGCAAAATAAAAATGTGTGAGTTCAAGGGTAGAGGAAACAACAAAGTCGACTTTAAAAAAAGGAATAAATCGAGTGGAAAAGTTACTGTTTTATACAACGTTTGTTCCATTGAGTAAACTGAAACAAAATGCGAAAAGCTGCAAACACCAAACATGATGCACAATACAAGTCTTTGAGCAGCTGAATATGCAAAAATGGTAGAAAGCATCACCATGTATGGTTCAGTATTTCACCTATAAGGTTACATGTTTAAATGGGTCAGATGTTTGTTTTTCCAAAAAGTTCACGATATTATGCGCAACCTCCTTGTCGTTCTCTAGGGCAGTTTCTATGGAAACCTGGCCGGGTAGGTGATACCGTGAAACCTATCGGAGTAGTATTTAGGTTTTCTAAAAAAGAAAAGACCCATAAACTTACACACAACTTGAACAATCAGCGATACTTAATATCTGTTTTTAAATTGAATTAAGCTCTAAAAAAGTCAGATTACTTCACAAGTTGCAAAAATTACGTGTATGAAAGAAAATATGAATCATAAAGAGTAATAAGATAAGACAATAAAGGATAAAGGACGAGAGTTAAAAAATGAGAAATCTTTTCGGATATTCACATAAAAAGACGGGGGCAGTTTATCAATTTTCGCTAAATTGAAAGTCTTTTTTCTGAATCGTTCCTAATGAGGCTGAATTTGTGCGGAAAACCAAAAAAACATTCGGAAGCCAAAGAAAAAACAACCTAAGAATAAATCGTCTTCGGTCAAAAGTATTCATAAAAGAACACAATTTCTGCCCTCCAAAGCAATACTATCAAATAATATATAAAAAGTATAATAATCAGAATTATTAAAATAAACTAGGATTTAAATATATAAAATAATACATAAAAAGTATAATAATCAGAATTATTAAAATAAACTAGGATTTAAAGTTTAAAGTGCCACCTATAGACCTTGTGTTGAGTGTTTATTGCTAAAGCTTTTCCATCCAAGATTGTGAACTATATCCTTAGTCTTAAAATAACTTTTCCCATTCTGAATAAATGTAGCCGTGAGTAAACTGTATTATTTTCACATAGGCTACGGCTACTTATTCGATATAGAATATGTATTCTGATTTTCTGATGATTGCTTCAGAAGACCACTCCAATAGATTTACTGATAGGAACTACAACAACAACAATCAAATGTTATGTGATTATCCGTAGGTAATAAAATATTGTACATCATCTCTCTCCCTACTTTCCGTGACACATTTGTTCAATTTCATAATATTTGTATTTTATTATTTTATGTATGTATATATAGCTCTGATGAGAGAGACAGAGGAGAGAGATGGAGAGAGAGAGAGAAAACAAAAATATGAATAAATGTTTCCATTCTAAATATAAGTAGTGTACTAACCAGATGCCAATCAGGGGAGGCCATTTGGTCCCTACTTTCCTCTTTTCGGTTAGCAAATATTTACTTTCTTCTTGTTTTCATTCCATTTCTTTTTCTTTTCTTCCGAAATATCTTTAAGAGACGTTAACCACGATGGAAAAGTATTTAGACAAATAAGTGGTGAGATCAGCAGCGAAATCGATGAAAATATAGAACTGGGTAGTGGTAGGGAGGTGTAAATTAAAAATTAATATGGATTTTGTCCCTCACTTCCGTCCTTCAAACACCCATATTCGGAGATTTTCCGATGAATATTAATAAACAGAAAACGAATGTTGAAAGGAAAAATATTTGCTGTTCGAGTCCTTCAGTGAAGAAGTGAAGGGTAGGTTCTTACAGGTTACAGGAGTAAATCAGGAGGTCAGTGATGTAAATTAGGAGTAATAATATAGTAAAATAAGTACTTAGTAGTAAAAGTTTCGTAAACGTAGAGCACGCTACGTAGTAGTACAAATATAGCGCTTGTATAATGTAGTAATAATTAATGAAAGAAAAATAGGGGGTTTCGAGCGGCTTGCAGTGCGAATATTGGCTTAATCTGTTGGTTTCAGGGAATACAATATAAATATTATCTGAATTCCAAAAATCAATGGCTCAATGGCAGTAAGATCAGTTTGCTTTCAGCACACACAAAAAAACGACTGTCCAACGCAGAATGTAAAATAAATATAATGGATTTCTAATAGACCCTTTAGCTTCCTGTGAAATATCGTTCAAAAACCTTTTGAAATTGAATTAAAAAAGAGACGTCACATAAATTGCTTCACAATAAAGAACAATAATTGCAGCAATTACAAACGGAGCACGTTCTTGATGTGAAGCTCCAGATTTATTAGAAGGCAGATAAACTACACTTTGAGTGTCAAGTTATAAAGTTATTGAATTCGTCTCTTTACGTAAAAGAGTGGATTCCGAAAGACAAAGGCGGGAAAAAACCATTGATCAAAGCAAGCTGGTGGAAACTCATAAAAAGAACAATATAACACGCAAAGTGTGATAAGAAGGAATGTGCCTCGTTTAGAAATTCACCGGAAATCACCGAGCTTTGCAGGTCCTAAGCCTTGCAATTAATTATAATTAATAATTACAATTAGAGTGAAAGCAACACAACCCTCCAACACGTATGTTCACCATTCAATTTAAACGGTAACTGACCGTAAAAAATGTCAGATTAAACGAAAATATTTACAATCCCGACTATTGAAAACGTTTTCATTTCTCTAATGAAAACAGAGAAGAACGATAAATAAAGAATTAAATAGTGGTCAGAGTGTGGACTCTCTAATGACAAATGTATATTTATTCGGCTTACTCATTTTCGTTTATTTTAAAACAGAAAACAACACGAGATAATTCACAAATGATTCGTGCTAATAATACATAGTTATGTTTACATTTCGGTGGCTTGTGTTTGAATGCAATATCGAGGGTGTAAACAAATTTTTATTGAGAAAACGACCATATAGTTAGTAACTTGTCTTATAAAGGGGAACCCGATTGGGAGGAAAAGTAACACTTTAATGATATAAAAAAACATTAGATATAAAAAAGGATTATTTGGATTTGGTGCACCACTCCCCAGTTAGTAGGTGCACCACTCCAACAGTTATTCAAAATAAGTATAGATACAACTACTTTGAAGACTTGGACGCTTATTAGATAAACTTCAAGTGTTCCCCAAAATAAAAATGCGCCAATCGAAATAACAGAGCAGTCGTTATGAATTTAGTTCAGGAAACAACACGTGACAAAGAATTTGAAATTATTTGATAAAACTTTTCTTTATCACCTAATAATCACCAGATAAACAGCTTTATAGCTGTTAACTCGTGAAAATGATCGCTTACGTTGTTTATAAATAAATGTGTAATTAAACATTTCATTGTTAATTAATTAAAACTAGTATGTTTCGTCCCCTTAAACTGAAACTGCTATATTTATAAGAAGCCTTCATCTGCGCTATGATTTTTTTGAATTAATGAAAATTCAACTGAGCTTCCCTACGTCTGGAATATTGTCGGTAAAATACATACTATTATTCGTAAAGTATATAATTTGTTCCATACAACATAGAAATGAAACAAGTAGTGTTGTAAAAGTAAAGTAAATTGAAACATTCCACAAATACCAATACAGTGGCCGGGGAATTGTTGAGTAAATAATGCACACTCTGTGGAGTATGGAAGACTGAATAATTTAGATGTGTAAAGTGTAAACGACTATAATACACAGAAATCATGCACTGCTATACATTGAGTACACATTTGTTGATATACATCTCGTCGAATATAACATGATTAAATTTGAATTAGCGAAGACATATGTCAGATCAAACATTACAGACAAACTACAAGATTTAATATATCACATTGTAAATGTAGGTATGGTATGCAGGTATAAGGCATACTAATGCAACTGGAAAGTGAGTACAGCGTTGCTCTGGCACTGAATAACCATAAATACAATTAATATTATATACTGACTTGTATCTTTTCAGAATAAATACGTAACCAATGACGTACGTTAGTTCTTACTCTCTACGTCTTAATTAGCCTTTGACTAATACAAGATTAAGTTTTTTCAAAGCAAAGCACTTGAAGACGTACATGATATTTACTTAAAGCGAAATGCCAGCTCCTTTGGAAAATTTGCATATGATAAGCAAAGCCTATGTATCCTATGCTAATTTTGCGCGATCGTCCACGGCTATCGCGCAAAATTAGCATAGGATACATCGGATTTGCTTATCATATGCAAATTTTCCAAAGGAGCTGGCATTTCGCTTTAATGTCAAGCATTTTAATATTAAGTTTATTGCAGGACGCAAATGTATGAATGTATTGAATCTAGACCTATTCAGCATAACATATAAGTCATGTGATGCGGTTTCAAACAATGCGATGAATTGCTTTGAAAATATATCGTTTTCAGTCTATTGCTCATTGCCCATATAAAGACGGAAATTTTGGTTTGTATAAAGTGACAAATTGTGTAATAAAAGAAGAATAGTCATAGTTCGTCGGAATAGACTGATGATACGGAGACCATTCGCTTTTGTTTGTAAAAGTGAAATTCGCGAGAACATAACATGTGATTGTTGTACGTAGGAACGGATGAAATTCTCAAGCAACATGTACATGTGAAAACATGTGGTAGTATATGGGGAGCGAGACTACCTCCGATCATGTTATCACCCTTACTCCCTAAGTTAGCGAGAATGCAACCGTGTTCTCCATGAAGATGATTTCCGGTAGTGAAGACCGGTGCGCCGCGGCGCGGCACACAAGCCAAGCATACTCATTCTCAGTGGCATTGATGTGTCTGTGACACATAATTTATAAGAATTACTACCAAACACAATGAAAATTGTTGACTATTATACTCAGAAGAAGAAGTAATCGTTAAAATTGTCCAGTGACCAACGTCTCGTTTCTGTTTTCTCTTCATGAAACGCGCAAACTAATCTCAAACACAAATTTTCATTTTTCAAACCAAAATGCACAGTTATCTAGCGAAGAAAGAGGTAAACGAACTCATTTTTCTCTTAGAATCAATAAGGTTTTTTCACCAGAAAAAAAAGAATATAAAGTTTTGGGAATATAGAATGTACTCGGTACTCCACCATCGACCAAACTTCACTCAATTCTCAATTGCATAATAGTGGACTGAAACGAAGAAAACAATTAACCTAGGAATGGGGTACTTTATCCAAAAAAAGTGGGCTCTATGAATCCTCTTCCACACTAAATTTGGATTTTTTATTACGCATCCAAAATATTCACAGATGAAGGTTAGCTCTCTTTCAGATCTAGAGGAATGCAATGCTTGCGAGAACCGCAGAAAAATCACGCGTAGAATAATAATAATAATAATTTATGCAAAAAGACAAAAAAAAATATTTGTAAACGAGCAAGGCAAATGGGCACTCAGGGAAGGGGTATGAAAGGTAGGAAAGCCAAGAATAAACCACTACCAACTCTTACCTAGTCCCCAATTACAAAGGGTTTGAGAGAATTTTATGAGAAACAAAATAATAAAATAAGATGTGAATTTGTCGTTCGTGTATCCATAGTGATATGGAGAAAGAACGTCAGAATAATAATAAGCGATGAAACAGAAAAGAATAAAATTTAATCAAAAGCGATTTTTTTATAAATTCAAGAAAAATAAAGGTAAACTCATTGTCAGGGGTAGCATCCACATAATTGTTATGCCCGGCGCGTATATGTATGTTTATTGTTTATCCACCGTGAAACAAATCTATCATTACCGTGGGGAAGACGTAGAGATTACCTAGATACTTACAGAAGTTAAGGTATTGGTATAGGCAATACAAAGGTTACTTAGAGAGAGATAGGGATGGAGAGGGAGAGGGAGAGAGAGATAGGGAGGGAGGGAGAGAAAGTTTAAGAGATGAGGTGTATTTGCAACTTGTTGGCTCACGCCTCGACCATGTGCACTGCACTCGAGAAGTAGCGGGTGAAAGTCAGAAACACTTGAAGGTTTCGATTTGAAAGAATGCACAGGGAGAGAGAGAGAGGGAGAGAAAGAGAGTGGTAGAGAAAGAGAGAGAATTGAGAAAGTAATGAAGGGGAGAGAAAGAGAGAAGTGAGGACATTATCAGAAAAGTAGCTGATGTGGGAACACAGTATCAGGTGCCATAACTATCAAATCTAGAATTATGGAATAAGAGATCTTCTTTCCTTCTCTCTCGCTCTTTCTCTCTCTCCTTCTCTCGCTCTCTCTCTCTCTCTCTCTCTCTCTCTCTCTTGCTGTCTCTCTTGCTGTCTCTCTTTGGTTTACAGGTCCTCCAAAATACTAAGAGTTACCGCTATAGAATCGTGGCTCATGGTCAGCACATCTTATTGTGATTTAATAATTTTTCAGCCCTAGTAATTTACTAGGAATTAAGCTAGTTTGCGAATATAAATGGTTGATTATGGAACTACAGACTACAGACTACAAACCACAGATTGCTCTGAACAGACTACATGTTACTGGAAAGCTTAAAAAAGTAGGGAATTGTGTGGTGTCTGCATCTCTTCTACAATCAAAGGGGGTCAATGATGTATGAAAGAACCAATCGTACGGGACCGATCATTTGATTTCAATTCAATGGGAGAGGGTTTTAGAAAGTTATGGGGTTTGTTTGATCGTTTGATTTTTCAGTCAAACATTTAGGGGTCAGGCACATAAAAACACTAGTTGTAGTTCTGCGCCATCATCAAATTATTCCTACTTGATCTATGGGGTTCACAAAAAGTCGGTACTCAAATTTTTGGAATTAGAATGTGAAAACTTGGATTGCATATGCAAATTTGGAGCTGATGGGGGATCTGTTAGACAAAATAATTTACATTTGGAGAACGTTTCACAGTTTGTTTGGTTCACGAACCTTTACATATATTACGAGTTAACCTTTTCAGACCTATTTTGGAGAACAATGAGGAGCCTTGTACTGCTTCTGTTACTTATGGAATGTCTAAAGGGAGACAGAAGGACTACTAAGGGAGGTTCCATACCAGCCGATCCCGATGAAGATATACTTGACGAAGGACCGAAACCATATAATGTATTCGATGACCGACTCGCGCATTATCTAATGGAGTAAGTTAAATGTACTGTAAAGGTTCACATAAAATATTTAAACTAATTGTGAGAAGATTATTTGAGGAACTGACAAAGCACCTCAATGAAGTCTTAGGTTTAGGCTAAAAATTGGGCTTAGCCTAAGCCTAAGACTCTCGCAAATGAATAGGACGCAAAAAAACATCAAAACGAATCGTTAAGAAAATTTAGGAGTTCTATTTAGCAGACGCAGACTATGTCTGCAATACCCATGTGATGCAAGATGCAACCACATGTTGCCCGCCTCGTCACCCTTTTGAAAGACTAAAGAAAAGACTGAGTGAGACAGAAATACGTATATGTGTCTGTGCATAGAATGCAATTGAACTTGTCTCACTTATGGTTGGAAGGGGATTTGAATATAAAGGCCCTCTAAGATTTTAAGAGTTGAACTTGAATATAAAGGCCCAGAATTCCATTGAATTGCAAGATAACTAATAATTATTATACGAAAATTGCAGGAATTTCAATAGTATAACTCCTGAACAACGAATCGCTATGTCGTTAAAACTCGGACAGCTCGCCTTGTACTTTAGACTACACAAGAAGTATATCAAATACGCATCCACTGGGTTAGTTTCTCCTTTTTATTGCACTTCTTAGCTATAATTAGATCGCTAACACAGTAATTACCTTGGCTAATGATTATGTAGTGAATGGTAATAGTTATTATAATAATTACATATTATATTCTCGAAATTAGCTTAAATGTAAATTTTTTATTATTTCGTAATTACCCTTTTCAGCTATGAGTTCGGCTACCCGAGTCTGTACGAGTGGGATGATACAATCGCCCGGCCATGCAAGAATATAACTGACAAGTCGATTTTGGTGGTCAGTTTTCTAACAATCAAATGGTTATTCAGAGTTTGGTAAAGTCGGCAAAGTAATATTAAATAACGGTGACATATTTTCAGCACTGCGTCCAGTCTATTCACAAAGAGGTTTCAACGACCACTTCGTGGCTCAACAAAGGGGAATTATCACTAGAGTAAGGTTAAAAATAAATAAATTTACGGTAATTGAGTCCAAATACGGTTGAATATGTGCCTTATGAGATATACGTGCTTAGAACGTATTGAAGCTGTAACTCTAATATAATAACGGTTCACGCAAACTTTAGCGCTGAAACGGTGACCAATCGTTTGGAGAATCGCTATATGACCAGAGATCTCACCATATCTCAACTGCTCTGTTACCTGACGATGGCTCCCGGACTCCTCGCCATGAAATACATCCCCTACTGTCGATACGACGTTGGACAGACAAAAGATACTAAGGGACAGAATATTACTGTGGGTAACTGCAAAATATGGGCTTTCAGAGCTCTAGTATGAGTATGGTACTTCTCTAATTGTAAAAGGATCTTCAATGAAAGGGTTTGTTGACAGCTGGAGCTTAGATCAGAATGACGAATCGCAAGCGTTGTGTTCTGTCATACGTTTGATTACGTAAATATAATCGGTGTCACCCTAGGCTTAGCGTAGGGTGATACCGATTATATTTACTTTGCTAGGCCTTAGATTCAGCTTTGGCGCCAGGAGGCTTTAGTTCTCAAATTTCAGATAAAATGGAACTATGCGGCCATTCGCAACCGTACAAATGGAAGTCCATTCGAATTATTTGACGAGGTCATCGGAGACGACTACGAATGTGCAACTAAGAGGTAATTACAAATTACAGAGTGTAATTTGTGTAATATGTATGAAATTTATTCTCAGTGTCAAGTGTCAAGGTGATTCTTCGCAACTAACGGTGTATATGGTATACATTAAAAGATATCAATTTATTATGCATTATTAGGTGAAGAAATAATGATATTTCCTAGTTTCTGTCCGGATCCCTGTGCGGAAACCGACAATCTCGGACATTCACTATTCGTGTGTCCGCGGCGAGGAAAATGTAGTTTACCGGTATGTTCTACTTGATTTGCTTTATATCTAATATATGCTGATGGGATACTCCCTTTAGGGTGCGCCGGGGAGGTGCGCCACATGCGCCCGAGATGTGTGCTATGCCAGGTGGTGCACCGGCGGCGTGCACGTGGTATATCTGCCGCGTCTCCTCCAAAGAAGTATGCCACTGCGAAAAATGTCACTGGGTCACAGGTACGCACCTTAATTGAGGGACCCTCAACAGCGCGAAGTATCATCATTGATAACGTAAACGTATGCTGAGTAACTAGGTTCCCTTTAGTCCAAGTTATGTGGTCTTACCATTTTCTATGAAAGGCTTGAGCATTTCAGCGAGAACTCAACAGTTACCTCCCAGCAATGCGAAAAAACGACTGGAATGAATCGTGTCCTTGCACAAAACAGCAATAGTAAGTTGTTCTGTTTGTGGAAGCGCGACAGTACACCAATACATATCCGCGCACTCCTCGCACCCCCGCGGCACTCAGTAGAGGGGTGCGCTGCGAAGCCTCTTCTTATGTAAGATGCGAAGCTACACTTTATAGCGTATAGTTTTACGATGTACACACATGATATTAACACTCATTGCTTACTTGCTTACGTTACCGTATATATAATTTTCAGCTACCGGGCAGACACCGGTACATGCGTACTCAAGAATATGTGCTTTGGCTACGACGAATGCAACAATGGTAGGATTTTAGCGTCATTGTCAGCAATTATTTTCAAGGCCCACTTTCAACGAAACGAGAAGTTATAAAAATTCATAAAAACATAATACAGTATCGCACTTCACAAACCTGGTACAGTATAACATATAAAACAAATGTAGCGCATAAACATAGCTATGATGCATGCCATAAGATTTTGACTAATTGCATAAGCAAAGCATATTCTTTGCAGCCAGTGAAATCTGCATGCCGTCCATGAACGGCCCTCGTTGTGTCTGTCAACTGGGTTTCTACCGTAACGGCTCTGATTTTTGTGTCAAAACTGGATTCCTAGATCAGAAGTGGTACAGCCTTGGTGTAGCGGCTGACTCGTCAAATCCTCTAAGAATCGTAACAGTACCCATAACAATAATAGTACTTTTGGTAACGGTCTAAAGCTACCATAAGAATCTACGTTATCTTTGAAGTACAAATCACCGTATTATTGAATTACCATATTACAAGGCGCTATTTTTGATTCACATTCATAGCAATAAATACCATTAAACACAATTCCAATTTTTCCTTGATGATTTGATCAATTTTTATAGATCCGAACTCTAATGCTTTCTCATAATTTTTTCATTTCTCACTCGCTCAAATAAACTTTTATTATTAGCACTAACTGTCATATAAAAGAAAGAAAGTATGTCAAGATAATGAGAAAAAGACCATTACTAAGCGCACGCATGTCTAAAAAAATGGATTAAAATACAAAAAAAAACGAGTGAAAAGTAAAATACAAAAAAAACGAGTAAAAGAGCTAAGAGCCACATTGCTCAACCACTAACAACCAAATGATAACAGTGAAAACATCAATGAAATTCATGTATTGCAAGTTCAGCTCAAAAGTATCAACATCTAAAAAATGAACAAATTAAAAATAATATTTTTTTAATAAAGAAAAATACAAAAAATACACTACAAAAAAAGAAAGATAAAGGGAATATACGTTAGAAGGAACAATCGTAAAAACAGCAACAACAAACGCGTCTAAGCATGATGAATGACATAACATTAAAGACCCCTAGATTCATTTCGTTTATCTTACAAAGGGTTACCGTAATCCTACAAAAATACCGTTCTTTTTTAAACTAGGGACCATTTACTTCGAATGAAGTGCAAATTGAGCGAGATTCTTACTTATTATTAGCATAGGTGCTTGCATACTTCTATTAAGTAAATCACTGGTTATTTGCTTCACTCATATGGGCAAAAGAGATCAGACAAACAAAAACAGTAGCCTCCGCATCTCCGCAACAAAAAGGCCTGACAAAAGTGTTTATGGACATACGGGCCATGTAAAAGATGTGTCGCAGTGTCGCATTCGCATACTGTCAATACCGCAATACCGTCACAGAGTAGACTAAGTAGAAAAAAAACACACTAAGTAGAAAAAAAACTACGAGTGCGACAGATTAGCAATAGAAAATACGTTAGAAACGAGAACAAAAAAAAAACAATATGCCGTCAAGAACAAAGGTCCAAAATCATGGAATAGGACAATTACCGGGAAATTCAGTTTGTGCAACAACAACAACGTAAGATATGAGAAAAAGAGAATCACATAAACTGTTTGCGATTACTAAAAAAGTCTGGAATGAAAACTACTCATTAGCAGAAGGAGAACGAACAAAAAGGCGATCGTACTTCGAGAGTGATACCCAAAAGGGTAGGTTTAGGTACATATGTTTACGCCGAACTTTTAGATATCACCTCCGGCTTGCGAGCAGGACGATGCAATGATATTGCAAATATGCAAGTGTGCAAATGCATCTTACCACATGCGCATTGCTTGACACTTTTAACAACACGCAAAGCTAAGGGTTGGTTCAGTGGTGGTAAGCTTGCCAGGTGGTTTAATCTATGCTTCTCACCTAATTATATGGTGCGATTCTTGTTGATTGCGGCCATACAATTCTTCCATTTCATCTCGTGGTCACGCTTTCGTGGAGTCGGATATCGGGTGTCGACCAGAATCTTGAGCAAATCACGCTTCGATGGGTCTTGGTCCTTAAACATATAGGTAGAGAACAGTGCAGAACTGAACGAACCTTTTCAGCATACACCAAGAAGAAAGCAATAACTAGTAAGTCGTTGTCGTACAAGATTGCACAAATGGCTGAGTTTAGAATCAACACATGATACATATCGTTATCAATAAATCCTCCAATTATGCAAGACATATCGTTATCTCATCAAATAGTAAAAAGAAGAACTATAAATAAACACTATTGACTATAAACGATGACGCCGGTAGGGAATGAACAATGAACGACTAGAGTACAGGTATGGAGCACAAGTAAGCAAAATGAGATACTTACCCTGTAATATTCATTGATTGAATCCTTGAAGATCACCTTTCCAACCAACCTGGCATAAGTCGAAGCGATATACGCACTCTTTCTAAAATTGAAAGAAGTACAGATGACAGGAAGAGAATAGGGCAATTAGGCAGAAAATTAGGCTAATCAGGCATCATCTCCGTCCTTTATTTTGCAATGAACTTCCGTAAGTCTAAGTAGCACCAGTAACACCAAAACCTCTCTTCAAATTCAAGTTACAATTATTAATATCTATAAAAAATAAACCTACACGAAACAGTCACGCTCAATCGCGTCCGTCATTCCATAATCCCACTCAACATCCAGTGATCCGGGATCAAATTCGGACTCCTCCTTCAGCACTCCGTCAGAAATCGACGAAGAACCTACAAAAAGAGGTACAATTAGGCCTAACATCCATGGCACACGAGACCTTAGGGTTTGGCTAACATCTAAGGCACCTTATATTCATATATCAGGGTTAGGCTAAGACCAAGGCACTTTAATGTAATGAATGCTAAGCACCGTTTCCGGTACAATCAGAATTCCAAATATCAGGGAATCAGGACTATGAAAAGTAGAAAATTCTTAATCCGATTGCTCGACAGAGTCATGACAAAATATGAACGTTCACCAACTTTCGGGACTTGCAGCCGCTCGGTGTCTCGTAGAGGTTCTTGTGGAGGGAACCTGGACTTCTCTCTTCAAAGATCGAGAACGCAGACTATTCGTACCATCACGCAGACGAGTTGTAGGAGCGGACGATGGAGCTGATTTCTGTAAATAGTTCATACTATAAGCACAAAATTCAACATCTACAACTGGCGTGAATTCACAAATATTAACGTTGAATTATTACGAAATTTGTGGTCTTCCAGCAAGCAAATCAACAGAAGAAATTCAGAAATGGCATTGCAAGAAGTATAGATATTCAGGGTAGTGGACATCAATAAATCAATGATTTTAACTAAATGGATGATTAAGTGTCACAGTATAGAGCGTCTTACTGTGTTGAGTTGCACACTGCACAGTATAAGAAGAACATTCAGACAACCAACCTCGGACGTCTTAAACTTCGACTTATCACTCTTCGTGATGTCCTGTTTCGTCGACGATGAGCTAGTCACCGACTTAGCAGCAGACCGAGTAGGGACAGATCCTACAAATAGACATACATACTCCTGACAGAATTCGAACAGCGAACTGAAGCGAATGCCTGACCATCATTGAGATTGATTGAAGAGAAAGACAACGCGAGAGAGAGCGAGAGGGAGAGAAAATGAAATACCTTTCTTCGACGTAAGCGGTGTGTCTCCATCCGTTTCAGTCTTGACTGGTGCGGGGGTTCCCCTCACAGAAGATGAATGTTTTGAGGTAGTGGACGGCGCTGGCGATCCGTTTGCTGCAAAACAAAGAGAACGATGATAGATAAAATCATATCTGCTCTTGCAAGAAAAAACAGCACCAGTACGCTCACGCACTTCGAATTAGACAATTAGACTATAGTTTTTTTCAACAGACCTGATATTCCTATTTAAAATCCACCGCGACACCGACAGCTGGGACATAAGAAATGAGTAAAATAAGAAACCTGACTTGGAATCAATCAGTAATCATTAAAAAACGCTTACCCGTGACAGATCCCTGGAACTGTCGATTCTTATTAATAGCCGAAGAGCACAACTTCCACTTCGCGATTTGTTTCAACTTATCCGGAGTCGGGAATCTCCTGTCCAGAACGTCATGAAGCCAGGTTCGCCGGCGGGGGTCTTGGTCCTAAAATATTACCGTCATTACCGACGTTGATTTGAAAGCGATCGAAATGAGTCTATCTGCCTGATCACACCATAATGTTACTGTCTTTCCCCAAGCGTTGTTCACCGTTAGTACTGAACAGCTTGACCTCTTCACTATCTGGTATTTAAATGAGTGTTTACCGATATACTTTCAATACAATACGTCAAAAGTCTCAAGTCTCAATTGAGTTGTTCTACGGTTGAAGCATTCCATTATCCTTTTTCATCAACAACTAGCATAGTTACGTGGTTACGTCTATGGTCTTCAACAACATTATCTAGCTCGATCGTTACTCGGTTACTCCACAGAAGCATACCTTGAATGAAACATCGAGCGACGCCGAAAACAGGCCACGTCCCAATAACTCGGCATACACGGCAGGATTGCCCCGTGCAGAACGCAGACAGGTTTCTTCAAATTCTTTGGAGACGAACGGATATGCCACGGCTAAATGGCACTAGTTGAGGTGGACTGGTGGAGGAAACATGCAATGGAATAAATAAATACCAAAGAATATCATTACCCCCGCTAAATCTATTGAGGCGGTAATGATAATCCCATGGCAACCGTGCCAAAGGATGTCGGGTACCACGCCCCGCGACCCCGGAGTTACAGGTGAGGTTTACGCCTTTTAACTAACCTTCTCCATTCTCCACTTGCTTCAAGCGATTTCGGTTGGCCGCCGCGCCGCACACTTTCCATCGCGAATCGCGCTTAGCCTTCTCGGCCATTGGAAAACGCCAATCAACACAATCTCTGAGCCACTCCTTCTTCGCCCCGTCCTGCAAGGCGAATAGAACATTGAGCATACTAAGCAAGGATCTGAGATGCTTTACATCATACATGGAAGTATATGCTAACTTTCCTTTCAAGAAACAAATCCTACACTAACTACACACGACGTCACACTGACGACACCAAACAATCCTTTAACGAGCAGCGTAAGGTAGAGCCAGTGCCAGGTAACATTCGAATCTTATAATCAAAATAGACATCTACGCATAAAACTCTTAAATACAAGCAAGGTAGGAATCCGGATCGAAGAAAAAGTATCTCAAATTCGCATACCTGTTCGGAGAACATCTTATCCAGAGAATCCTTGAACAAGCGGAATGCCAACAGTTCAGTGTATTTCACTGGATCCTGCGGGGACAACTCATACACTTCTTGCTCAAGTGCTTCAGTGACGTATGGGAAATCGGGCTTCAACGCTGAAAAACATCCAATGATCCAATAGTAAGGATATTAACAGTTTTATCATTGGTCACATTGGTGTGAGAAAAAGCACAACATAAAACACAGTGGGTGGAAACATCACCGGTTGTATCAACTATGGAACATGCCACTTATTGTTAGAGAGACAGCTTTATATGCCTATATCAGGTCTTGTGAGAAAAGTACCCAACCTAGGTCTAGTCTAGTGCAAGAACAACGGGCAGATCAGTAAAAGAACAAAGAACCTACGTGTGATTGATCTGCTAACAGTCTTCTTCTGTGAAACTCCATTCTGCCTCTTCGCAGAGACCTCAGTTATTTCCTAAATAATATAAACGGAATAAAATGCTTTTTAGATACATAGAGTTACAGTTCCCTCTTCAAGAATAACGTTTGTAAAAAACAACACGAGCAACAAATCAAATACATGAACAAAGGTAAATGAGAAACACGAAAACAATGAAATGAGCCAGAGCTTACCTTGTTCAGTCTATTCTTGTTAATCGCCCATGAGCAATTCTTCCACTTATACATATGAGATTGACGATCCTCAGATGGAAAACGGTAATCAACCATTTCGTGAATCCATGTCCGCTTTTTCGGGTCTTGGTCCTGTACATTCATAAGTCATAAGGTAAACAGTCAAGAAGGGGTGTGTTCTAATTACTTTATAACACAATCTTGCGGCTCAATAGAGGTTGAACTACAGAACTACCATTACATCATACGTTGTTTGTAGTAGTAAAAGGATAAATTCAAAAAATGTAGGCCAACGACCACTACATAACAAAACTGGTAGACAAGACTGATAAGATAGAATAAACCAGGAACAACGACAACGGAAAAAATGGCGCAGACGAGCTTACCTTAAAGTAAAGGTGTAGACTGTCCGCAAAAATGATCCGTGCGAGTCGTTGTGTGTAGTTAGCAGCACTACCCTGTAGAAGAAAACGAAAATGTAAATCACACCCATTATACATACTACACAGTTAACATAGTAAGACTCGTAAGAACAACTATATTAGGACGGTGAACAAGTCTATACCATAGCCGAAATGCCGAAACCGGAAACCCGAAACACACCTTGGCACTCTCGAAACATTCTTCCTCTTCGGCTTTCGAGATATACTTATAACCAGGATGGGCGACATCTAAAGAGACAACAGACATCATCACCGAAAACAAACAGATTACAGATGTTACACAGTTACACTTGCTAGTTTGCTACACGATGTCCTTTGTCACCTTTATTAAGTATCATTTTGCCTGTAAGCCGGCAGTAAGATGTGTTAATTTAATTGCTCCTTCTATGTTTGATTATAATAATGTAACAGTAACAGTACATAAACAGTAAGTAAAAAACCCAGATAAATAGACCCACCTTTGCCTCCAAATTTCGAGAAGAACTCTTCAGGTTCCTTTCCTTTGTCTTCATTGAACCGAGGTCGCTTGAATCTGACAAATAGAGCAAAGTTCAATAGGAAGCATAGTCGAAAACACAAAATTCGCAAAAGAATCAACATCAGAACTCAGAACGAAAAATGGACAAATGGACGTGATAACTGAACTATGCGTGGCAAAAGCAACAACTAACAACAATACCTGTCTTTGTCTGGAGCTGCTGGGGCCGGCGGCGGTGCAGGCCTCTTTCTTCCGTAGTCAGCACTGGTGCCAGGAAAGTACTGTGACAGTTCGTCGTCCTCATCAAGGCACGCAGGCTAAATCAATTATGTAATAAGTAATGCGATGAAGCAACAATATCAATAATGTTACCCACATATTATCAGTGATTCATTGACAAGTAAAAGGACAATTATCAGTGATTCATTGACAAGTAAAAGGACAATTGATATTGGTCTAATAAGTAAATATAGTGAAAACAAAGGAAACTAGATCATACCGGAGCATAAGGACGAAATATCCTTTTCGAAACTGATAGTCTTCGTAACAAGGGAGGATTTTTGGCTGAAAACAAGCAGATAGGCATACATTAGTACCGCACATTGTACAACCGCCGGAAACCCCAAACGGAAAGCGAACTCGGAATTTCGAGTCGAGGTATGACTGATTCAACCTCTAGCATACCGTTTACAGTAACACAGAAAACAACTATGTACAATTAGAAAGATTGAAAGATAACTTACGATCAAAAGCTAGTCGAGTATCAACACGCCCAGTGTCCCACGTACCGCCCAAAATATCACTCATCATCTGCGCTAGATTCTGCTGTCTGAAATACGGTAAGCTTATTCAAGGTCTAGCACTGGTGGTTGTTCATCGACATAATACAACCCCAAAGCCCCTAACAATCTGACTGACACAACGGCTCATAGTGGTCGGCTACGGCCAGTACAATAGTGTCTGAGTGTTGCTCACAAAATAAATAAATAAATAAATAAAGTAACTGAAATTATAAAACAAAATTACCAAATGCCAAATACTCTACCTTTGATTCAATCGTCCAATGTCTTCAGATAATTCATTGTAGTAAACGGCAAACACATAACGTAGAGATTCAAGCGCACTATCGGACGTTTCTGAAATAGAACATATGACATTCAAATGTAACTACGACGCAACACGGGTACATTGGTACATACACGTACTGATTTCCTAACAAAGAATACCTAATGTGTTTAAAGGCCTGTAAAGCGTTACACCTCGAAATCTTTTGTTTTTGATCGATGCGTCACCTTTACATTATACATGAAACAGGGGTCTAGGTCTAGGCCGTCGGCCGCAAGGCAAACCTATAACATATGTAGTCAATCAGACAGCAGACACTACTTACCGTCCTCTGCCGGTTCTGGTGAAGGTTCTCCCGCATTAAAAAATTCCGTCTTCACCTCGTTGATTTCAGTGCAGCTCAAATCTTCAATTGGCTCTTCGTACTGTGAACTGTTATAGAATAGGGTGTTGACAAGTCCCTGCAAATTAAATCATACAAAATATGAACAACATCTTCATTCAACAGGACATAGGACCTCGACCTGATCCGTGTAGGTAAATGGAGATGGGACTTGGCTTAAGGCTTAGTGTGAAGACTATGAAGTATGTACGAAGCGTTATTCTGCGTAATGTAACCTTGAGACATGATCTACGGCGATCCGTGGTTGAATAATGTTGTGTAACCTAACCGTTTCGAACCGAGGCATCATCAAAGCACTATACCGAAAGGCAAGAAGAACCAAGTCAGTTTAGAAATCAAAGCATTACATATGCTATAGCATATTGCTATAGCATACATAGCATATTACATATGCTATAATCTCTGACTGACCGCTGTTGTGGAGACATCACGTCGGCGTTTCTCGCAATCCTCATAAGCCTCTTCAGCACTTGTGAACAACTGCATGACAGTGTAAGCTTGGCCACGGTGTTCAATGTTGTCACCTGTTAAACAAGGACATTAGGATGACTATGGATCAATGCACACTTTCACGCACGCATAGGCCATAGAGCATAGATCGATCGATGAAGTCGAATGGTTCCAATAACAAGCGTGAGGCGATTATCCTGCAGAAACCAACCGATTTGCATTCCAGCCAACAAGTCTGGATCATCGATTACTGAAAAGGAGCGAGAAGTTGCGTCGAAGACGACAACTGCGGAGTTGACGGTTTCTGTTTCCGCCGCCGGAGCCGCGTCTTCCTCTTCCTCGTCCTGCAAAGAATAGCACAAGTTAAACAATACGAATACAACAGTAAGTGAACTTGTTACTAACCTATCACAACCTGTAGAGGTAGAGACTCCATACTTGAACCAATACGTACAAACGATCACCAACCACCACCAAAACACAACTTTATGAGCAAAAACATAATGTCTAGACTGAACATAAATATCTTTTAGGGGCAATACTAAACATTCATGATACAACTGCTAAACATACTCGAACATCGTCAGGTTCAGGATCCTCTTCGTCATCTGATGTATGTCTGACGTCCGAACCATTTGTTGTGTCATCGGGGTTCAGGACAGAATCCTCATTATACGATGCACTTCTGAAAGAGAATTATTCAAAGACAAATGATATAACTTTGTCGTACGACGGATGATAAAACGCAGGGACCGTGTTCATTGTTCATGTTAACGACTGCCATAGTCGAATCCCCAAGTCCCCATGGTCTAGTAACCGTCACGTCCGTCACTATCGTTTTACAAAGATATAAACGGAAATATACCAACCCTTCAATAGTATCATCCATGGCCACAACGACTTGGACTGGAGCCATTTCTATATCGTCTGGATCCGCGGAGACTTCTCCATTCTCTGTCGGATCCATATTATCCACATCCGCAGAACTACTTGATAACACAGCTGTTGACATCTATAACTGAAGTACTATAGAGCATAGAGTGTATCCAAACTTAGTAGACTTTTAAACACACCGACACGAGATAATGAGACGAACGAACGGGTATCATTATAAATGCGGTCGCTAGAACGTAGAACCGAACACAATAAAGAAAAGTTCAAAAATATTAGGGAACAATTCAAAAGCAATGAATAATTTAATTACAAGCCGGTATATATGTAATCTACTGAGAGCAGAGGAGAAAGTGCGCTGACCTTGAAAACAGCTGATAGAGATGGAGACATGCAACAAAGTCCAAATGCAATCTCTCGGTTTTACTTTCATTAGAGCAGAGCTACGACGATAAACAAAAAGACAAATTGGAAAGCTATAATAATCTATCGCGTGAGCGAACAACAGAATACAGGGCCATCTCCATATTATCACCTTTTTAATCTAAGTTCTAGGAGTTTCTGGCCGGCCTGACAAACCTGGGGACGTCAGACAAAGATAGTTGAAAGAAATAATGTTTGCAAACTGTACTTTCCTGAAAATATAAAATATAAACATTCGTTGAATTTGTTCGCTAATTAAAAAGGGACCGAAATACAAAGGGCAGGGCACATTAAGATCTCTAGAACGTGCATATTCAGCATGGCGGACTTATAAGCAAAGTGAAGTAAACAAAATATAAAAAGAAACAACCGACAGGAAGAAATAAGAGACAAGTCGTCGGAGTAGGTGGTGGTTCTCGTCGGGGTGCCGGTGAACTTTTTGGCTGCGTATCGCGCACTTTTGCACGCGCCGTGGTACGCAGCCAATTGTGAGGCGCTGGCAGACAGGGAGGGAGTGCACATGGACAGGAACGGCAGGAGCCCACACCAACAACAAGACCGCCTAGACCACCCCTCAGTAGACGGGCGATAAGCGTCTGACATAGGGGAACACTCTACCCGGGGAGGTAAGGCTTATCGGGGAGGGTACAATGTGGCTTATGGTACATGGATTAGCTGAAACAAGCCTTTGGGTTGTGAGTTGTGAGGAAAAGCTCAATGTAGTTCGTTATTGCTAAGGAAGTACACGAATATGTAACAGATAGATAAGGGTACACTCCTTTGCTGTTTGAATAGAAACATTAGGTGTCTCCGTGATTATTTATTAAAAAACTGGGTTAGGGTTCGAGGTTTTCTCGATCAAAATCAGGAAACATGTTCAGCTACGATGTCGATGAGTCTCCTCATAATTAAAGTTATTTGAGATTAGAAGGAGAAACCTATAGCCTCTAATGATACTAATTTTCCTAGTACATAGTGGGTACGGCTAAAATGTTAGAACGGATAAGCATAGAGAGCTCCACCGGGAACTGATGCCCTGTCGTAATATTGGTGCCTTTGACTTCCCCGCCTTATCTTACGACAATCCGTAAATCCTTATACTTATAACTCTTATAGCAGTTATAGCAAAAAATATGATTGTTTATTTTTACGAATGTTTCAGGCTTTTGGCGGAGGGGGCACGTGAAACCGAACAAAAATCCATGGTCACAGATCCTCGACCTTTTATGAGCATGGTTCATGGGTTAGCAAAATTTTCAGTAAAAAACTAGAAATGTTTCAAATACAAACTGTTTGTCAAGGAGTTAAGATGTGCATAACTAATAACGATCTTCGGATCTTCGCCTTGTAACCAGCGGCATGGTAAAACAACGTGGTCAACAGTCTAGGACAATGTTGTGGAGAGTCAAGAGTATACCGGGTCGAGTTAGAAGACTTGGCAAGGAAATATTTTGATAATTAACTAACTATGCCTTCTATAGATAGTAGCTCAAGGAATACAAGGAATAGGCTAGTTATTCAAGGTTGCTAACGATAATTCTCGCGTTTTCTTAGAAAATTAATGTTTTTACCGTACTCTCGATTGATATACTTATTTCTTACTTCATAGCCTGATCGTATCAGAGAAGTGTTCTCATAAAACATAGTTTCAACTCTTTTCGCAGCTGTATCTCTACAGTTCTTTCTCGTTCAGTTTGTGTACCTAGTTCGAAAGGTTTGTGAGAGAGAGTGAAGAGATTACTCTAACATAACACATGACAAACAAGTAAATAGTTAACTATAGAAAACCGAACTAGTAGTCCTACTAGACGTAGTGGTGGTGCAAGTCGTGGTGCTAGTGCTGGTGCTGGTGCTCGTCGTTGTGGACAAGAGAGAGGTTGAATGGGTATTTCTTTGTGCGGGCTGTCGCCTAGTCGGAGTCTCTGCACAGAGACACACTGCCTGCCCGTGCAGGAGAACATCGATCGGGACTAGAGCCGACAGCCTGTCCCCCACAAACACCTCGACCACCTCCGACACTACTTCGACGGGAAGAAACGGGCTGACTGGTTCTGATAAGGGTGATCACCTGAGTGAACCATCTCAGCCATTTCCTCGTAAAGTACAGTCTAAATTTGGCAGTCACCCTCTCAGAAACATGACATACTAGACTTGTACCTTGTACTGCCTTCGGAATGGTAGCGACATGAAATAAAGAATATTTTAAATGAACGAATAAGTTCTGTTTATAAAGAACGAATAAGTTCTCTAACTTGAACTAACTGGACCAACTAATTGAATATTTTCTGGTATATCGGAATCTACTTGATCGTTACTCGCAGGCTTGCACGCTGTATTTTGAAAAACATGTAATATAAGAAATCAAGATGATCAAAAAAGTTTATTGGACACCGAACTTGGATAAACTTCACATCGTCAGAAGTAAATTAAAATTTGAGTGCCAAGAACCCGTAAACAACCACCATAAAATACAAAATATGAAAGTATCATAAAATGAACCACTAAAATGATATGGTCTGCAGTAATTGTTTCAGAGGAGAGGTTTTCTGATTTTGTCTCAGCAGTTATGAGTGTTTTCTAAACAGTATGTGCTAAATATATACTTCGAAACTGTGTGCAATTACTGGAGTATTTCTGATCGAGAGTTTTGAATACCATATTATGAAGTTTGGAAATGACCGGTATTATGCATGTACATATTTCTTAAACAAACGTTATCGCCGTCGCTAACCCTGATAGGTTGTTGGTGTTGACAGGTAATACGTCCAATAAACCATGTTGAATACGGCGAATGCCTGAAAAACGTCATACTATATATCACGGTCTTGGACATGCTTGATGTTCGCAAGCGCAAGGTGCTACCAAGGAAGTGAGGGGTAGAGTAATCAAGTCGAGCGTCCTTTCAATTAGAGTACCGCGCATGGGGCGCACTGCTGAAAGCTGAAAAGCGATTGGCGTCATTTCGGCGCAAACATGGCGCTTGTGTGGCGCGCATGTGGAACATTATGACGCACCTGTAGCACAACAGTACAGAGTGCGCCATACTACTTACTACTCGCCGTACCAGGTGCTTTCGTGACTCAGTATAGCTGGAAATTAAGATAAAACCCACCGCAGGGAATGCCATGCTGGCAACTCGATCAATCGAGGCACCCAGTTCATTTCTTCTCAATTTTCTACTGTAAACAGGTGAAGCCGACCCACTGTCATCATTATTTTGTATTCTGGTTCGTGCAGCGCTATTCTGATCCAACATGAGAAGCTGGGTACTTCTGAAAGAATAATCATTCACCATATGCAATCCATGGAAATGAAATTCAAAGGACACTAGTGTGATCACCTAGTCGCATCTGCGTTCGAAAATGTGTATACTGCGTTGAGATTAAAAACTCTGAACTGCGTCAACTTTCTCATTCGCTAAATACCGATTGTTTAGACTTACTCACACCACATGAGAAGATTCTCTACCTATTCAACAGCTTTACACTTGTTTCGAAAAGTTCATTATCATGCAATGTATTGTTTGTATTTTTTTTAATGATCTGTGCATTCTTTATGTGATTGCATGTGCTCGTTTTATAATACATTAATAAAAAAGTAAACAAGAACAGCGGAACGGTTTTATACTCGCCTGCGATGTGTCATCCTGTCTCCATTGGTTCCATTTGCTGTTTGTTGGAAGATCTGTCCGAGTGACGTCATCCGGTAGCCTCTCAACCTTTGATCTTCCATCTTATCATTATAAGCAACAATCGCCAATTCCACAAGGGAGAAGAAAATGAATCCCACACAGCTGAACATCCAAATATCGATAGCCTTTACATAGGATGCCTGAAGAAGGGGGAAAATTTGTACGTACCAGGGGTACAGGTTAGTACGTACCTGACGTACGCCAGCCCGGCACTGAGTGCGATGAGCTTGGACTGAACACAATGTGCCCTTTAGACTTTGTCGGTTTAAGCACCAGGAGAAGAGGGAAACATTATGCTATTTTGTAGCATTGCACAACTGTATTGTAACACAGTAGCACTGGAACATTGGAACATCTAACAATGTATTATTATAGCATTATTGTTGCACCGTGGTAACGTGACATTATGACATTGTTCAACATCACACATATTTATTTATTACTCACCCTTGGCAGTGACTTGACAATGTTTCCGAATTGAAATGTCAATGCCATGAGACTGGACACAGAAAGTGTAATCCGCGCAGGCAGAGCTCTGAAATTATGCATATTTTTTTTGTCTGGCGCAAGCTATATATATGAAATGATAGGTTTTATAATTTGTGTTCAACATTGGTTTCGCAGTTTGTGTCACGTGTGAACTAATACATTTGTCGTACGAAGTATATGATTCATTTGTAATTTGTAGACTATATACATCTCATGTGATTAGTGAAACCAAATAAAGACAAATACTGTTTATGCTTTGTTGAGTATTATTCAGATAGTAATCAAGAATGTCCAACCTTGTGTCCATCCAAAAGGCTATCCATGAGATAAAAACGGATATATACGTGGGCATGTACATCTAAATAATGTTATTGCTAAAGATTTTGACTACATGTTTGACTAACACAGTGCCGGTCTCCTTGCATTCGTCTTACATGTCGAGGACTATTCTTTCACTAAAAGTTTTTTTAAACTGTTATGTCCAACCTGAAGAATATAAAAGCCGTAAAGACGTTCGAAATGAATGTCGACGTAGAGACGATTCCAGATTCCAGCTGTGTACATCTGAAACAAGTAAGAGGCCTTTATAAGTTATTCCAAAACGCCCTAAACACCAATTACCATTACCGTGCACCCTTTGGCAGCAAGTGTTACCCGTGGATACCCAGATCATGGACATTGCATGAACAACAGAAATTACCATGAACAGGTAAAATATTCAAACAAGTCTGGACGGAGTATTGCCAATGTAAGATTTAGGACCTATACTGTATAATTTTATCGTGGAAAAGAGTACTTGAATGGAAAGTTTGGGTTTCATCCTGCTTTAAAACTATGAAAAGAGAACAATAGTTGAATCCGTTGCTATAAAAAAGTTGACTATATGCAGAGGTTATGCTCAAACTAGGCCTTTGTAATAACCAAACTGGCCATTTCACTTATGCTATTAATTTTCCGATTTTAACACGAAAGCTTCATTATGCGTTAGGCTCTGAAACCGATTTTAGCATATAATAAACAGAGAACGTGTATTCCAGACCAGAGAGTAGCGTGTCATCCTGATAAAATAGGAAATTAATAGCATAATCGAAATGGCCAGTTGGTTATTACAGAGGCCTAGTTTGAGCATAACCTCTGCATATAGTCAACTTTTTTATAGCAACGGATTCAACTATTGTTCTCTTTTCATAGTTTTAAAGCAGGATGAAACCCAAACTTTCCATTCAAGTACTCTTTTCCACGATAAAATATTGTCCTCTTTTCACATGACCTAATTTACAACTTTAAAGGGTCAGGCCCATTTCAGTTAACCCCTATTTTAGCTGACTCAATCTGATGCTCCGTGTCAAATATGGTAGGATTCGTTTTTTTTTCAATTTCCAGGCGCAAAACACGCAGCATTCATCGATTTACAATAGCCATTCATACCCAACAATCTACCACAGTTGTCACGCCCCTTCGCGCTGTTTGGCATATTGGGCGTGACAACTACGATAGATTGTTGGGTATGAATCGCTATGGTAAATCGATGATAAGTGCGTGAAATTTGGAAAAAAATTGCATCCTACCATATTTGAGACGGAGAATCAGGTGGAGTCATCAAAAACAGGGGTTACCTGAAATGGGCCTGACAGAAACCAGTTAAAGGCTCATTATCAGGCATATCCAAAAGTGTTCCCCTCTTTTTTTTGTAAGTCCTAACTACGGTAACTAGCTGTGGATCTTCGTTTCCTAATAACTCATCCTATTTTGCGTATTAGAAAACGGTTTTCGGAGACTTGCCACACACGTCGCCCGTTCGCCGCAGACTGGCGACGATAGGGCGAAGTCGAAATGCACCATTTTATCTGATTCTACATCATTGTTTGCATTTCGTAATTCGTCGCGCCTAATTTTTGTTGCGCGAAAGTTTAGTGCCAGGGACACCAGATCCCTTTCATAAAAGAACCTTGGTGATTTTTTAGATTGAATTTTGAAATTGTTTGAGCGTTGATATCGTTTTACTCTAATCATACTGCTTTTCATTTGAATGTAGTTTTCGAAAATCAGCAATGATAATAATCATAAGATTTAGTAACAATAGTTACGCTTTAACCGAAGAAATATACCTTGAAACGTTGTAATATTGTGTTTCAGCGGCGCGCACTTTAGCCCCGCCCCCTAGGGGTGAACAGAGACACAAGCTTCAGACATTTCTTCCGCATGTTTTTAAAATTGTACTTATTTGGCCATAAATTTGGTTAAAGTTCATATTTTTAACTGAAATTTTCGCAGATAATATAAAATATGCTCTTTTAACTAACTAGATCAAAAGAATCCCATTTTTTGGTCAAGGAACAAATTCAGGGTGGAAACTGGAAAAAAGGGCTCTCTGATGTAACCCAAACTATGTTAGCGATATATATTTGCAATTTCTTCTAATGTTGCACATCAAAGAATGCAAGGGCCCAGATCAGGTTATCAGAAGTCAATTAAATTCAATTTTCTATGTAAACTGTGCGTACCTCCGTGACACTTCCGTATGTAATATTTGTCATCCGAAAATCTGGTAGATTGAAATCGGCCTTCACTGTACTAACTGGAGACCATTCCAACCATTGTAGCGTTACCTAAAAGGGGCGTCTATTCATAGCCATTGTTTGTGAGGTTCAAGGGCAACGGTTGTTGTACCCACAGATCTATACGCTACATAGCTTCTCAAAAACAATCAGTAACTTCACTAACCTCTGCCGCGTTGAACGAATAACTCTCAAGTATTAACGAACATTTGATGAAATCGAGAGGGAACGACCTGCAATGAAGAAAATTGCAGGTAAAATAACGACCGTGCGACAACCTGCAGTTTTGTAATCAAGTATGCGTCTGCACACTAGAGTTAAAATAGTCGAGTTAAAATCGCTGATGCTCTTTTTTACCTGACGGTCTCTTTCCGTGCAAAGTCTACTTCTCATACATAATCTCTCATTGAGATCAACTAAAAGGAGTTTTCATTGAACGGTAACATTCGAAAAGAAATGCCGCACCTCAAATTCATCTGGCACGGAGCCTCAGATCGTATTCGATAATTCAACCACGTTGTACCATTCGGAAAGATCTAAATTTTCTCTAAACTTGCTAAATTTTGGCAGATCCTTCGTGACTCCCAGAAAACGTTTTGAACATTGCTCTGTAATACTCTAGTTAGGTTATAAAGTTTATAACTAATTACTGACAATGCACAAATGGTGTAGCATAAGGAGTGTAACACAAAATACCTAGCTCAATATTCGAATCGGAGTGAGAAAACATTTGTGTGTGACGCAGAAACAAAGACGCTTACCATTAATAAAATATTGGGTTTTGGTGAATCGTGAACTTTAGTCGCCTTCGAGTTAACGATACAAACGTTCGGGGACCATAATTTCGGTTCCATATCATGGTCGAGCGATAAATTTTTCCTGCACGGATCAATGTGCGAAAACGCTAATCTGCAAGGGTTTAACGGGATATACCCCTTGTTTATTATGATGTCCTGAGGATTCTGGCAGGATTGGGCAGAGTGTTGCAAGACTTGCAGGAAAATATATTTTCTAATTTACTCTTCCGTTTCTGGTGCTGATTGCCTAATTAATAAAACAACTTGGCCTATTGGGCAGTAGAATTCCAGTATAACTCACCTGGAATCGAGCCATATAGCGCTGATCCAAAAATCGATTACAAAAGTGCCAGTTATCGCTGATATGTCAGATATATCTTGTATCGTTATCTCGACGACAACGTTTACGGGGTTCGGTTCTGGTAGAGCATTCCTGAATGATCCTTTGAAAAATAATTACGGGTAAAATTGCTTGCATTTTTAAATAGTTTTGCTATGATAAACTAACAAACCTCGAGTAGTTCGTCATCAGAACATGCGCCAAGTCCTGTGCTTTGGTTTCATTCTGGTTCACCTAAAAGCAACTGATTTACAGAAATAAGTTATGTAGGAAACGGAGGAAACATTTGGTGATGGTTCCCTGCGTCTTGTTTTTCGTGGGCCAACCCAGACTTTGTCGTGACCGAGTTTTCTCGGAAACCGGCACGTACTGGTCACACATGGTCAACAAACTTAACCAATATGGTTTTTTGGATCATTTGGTGACCGACCAACGGCGTTTTTCTGTGGTTTCGGCAATTCTTTCGTCTTCCTTAGTTACTAAATGTAATCGTATAGAGCCGCTATTTTTGTGCGCGGAAAATAAGTAGGTTAATAGCGGGAGTTCTACAGACCTATTTTTTTACATGTACTTTCAACCCTTTCGAGTATTTTATTTGAAGCGTAGACATATAGTGAATTCTGACTCTGTCTTACGTCCAGTTAATGCAATAATAACGCGCAAAATTTCATCTTTGAGACCTTGAGTGTTCCACAAAGGACAAAGGACAGCCGAAAGTTGAAAAAAAAAAGAATCGAAAACTCCTTTTTTTTTATAAACTTTGATGCCCGAATTGAGAGCGTGAACGATGTTGATTTAATAATTAATGCGAAAGCTAGAGAATAGCTTGCGCTTAATTCTTTATACCCAACGCACAGAGATGCAAAGCAATAACTGGACAAACAAGCACAGTTAAAAACGCAAAACTAGGTCTCATACAAATTAATCTCTTCATTTTGCTTGTATAACAATTATATATTCCAGAGATGTTATTGCCATGAATCACTTCTCTTTTATCAGTGCTGCAGCAGCAATCTTTGCCGTGGTGACAAGTACATAAACAGACAAATAGATACTATTGTAAAGATAAAGCGGTATAGCATGTTGAGGGTATAGCATGTTGACATGTGGTTTGTGAAATGATAAAATAACTTACTTTGCAAGTGTCCACTGATGAATTGGCCAACTGTGCAAATCCCACCACTATCATCTCGACGAGGATTGTCTGAAAAGAAAAGTTGGGATCACTGGTGATAAAGATTCGCTTACTCTTTTGTAACGACTTCAGAAATACTGGGAAAACCGCTTTCCATAACACCAAAGACTCGTTGTTTCTCTTCAATGTCGACAGTGGACGAGTCAATCATTGATTTCCCTGCCTTTACATTATTTTATACAAATTTACTTCTTCACTTACTGAGATACCACTCGTTAGATGTGTTGAACCATCCTTGTACAAAAGATAGTTTTAGTTTTGAATTGTGTCCTTTACATTTTCGTATCTTGTAAGGGTTATTAGTTCCCCTAACTCTCTAACTAACGCGTAAGAATGGGAAAGCGGGACTTTAAATGCGTATCTTTGGACTTTTTCGGCCGAACGTCGTTCCCGTGTAAAAAGCAAGTACCCAATTGCCCTCCTCTAAGGTTCATGGGGAAAGGGGCTATCATTTCAACTATGAACGAGCAAAGAGTGGCGAACTACATGAATGGTCAAAGATTAGTAAGATGAATTCATTTCCAAACTATTTTAGAGTACTCTGGAATAGTCATTGTCTCACGACTGTGATGGCTAGGCACCCTTTTTCTAATATTCCTAGATTCTAATAAACGTTGAAAAACGTAAAATTACATAAATAGTACATGTATAACCAGCGTTGCTCGTTAATGCCGTTTGGCACCGTGGAAACCCTGTCCATGTTCTAATTTGGCACTTTTTAGGTGCCATTCAGGTGCCAAATCGATGCCAGAAGGCTGTCGCTTAGAGCGAGACTTGTTCATGGAAGCGTTTCACGGTTTGACCATGTCGAGGAGCTTACCGTATAAGATCAAGTTTCTCATGTAGCTGATACTTTTACTACATTATACCATGGATAATATACTATTTTGATATCTTATTATTTCGCCATTTCTGAGCGTATTATATACTTCTACAACGTCAACATCCCAATACCAGACAAATTTACGAAGAGGTTTTCACTTACGTGTTTTCTATTGTAAAATAAATCTGGTAAACAATGTTCTATTTCCCATCGGGACATGTATTCAGAGTGCGCATGTTGTTTTGTTCTTGGGTAGGTATGCGTACTTCACATTTATGACGACAACAGTCTACTGATGAATTGCTACGCATTTTACATTTGCCTTATTTTCATGTAGTTTGCTTTGCATACAACTGCTTATCCAGTCAATCCTGTGCTTTATCGCATTCTATATCTACAATTACGTTGCACAATTTGTATATTAATAATTAATATCCAAACAAGCTGCCTAAAGGGAGAAACTATGCCTTTTGATGGGCAAATATCCTAAATTAGAACCGATTAGTAGGATAGAGTATTCTGAATTCAATTGAGCAATTATTAGATTGATCTTTTTGGAAATGTAAAGAATAATAAATGAATTCGAGGGAGAGAGAGAGGGATAGAGAGAAAAAACCGTAGAAAGAACCGGCGAGGGAGAGAGAGTGTGAGAGTAAGGAGATGAGATTAAACATTAAAGTTCATCTACGACTTAAATTGATCACTTCAACAAGTGGAAAAAGGAGGAGGGCATTTAATCGTATATAAATCTTTCCGCGCTCCACACTCACACTCTACATCCCAACATGACGATGTTCAAAAGCTTTAATAAGGCACTTCTCTTCTTCTGCCATGTCTGCCAGTCTCGGTCGTTCTTACAATTAGGTAAATATGTGCATAATGTACTGCCCTTCGTTTACTGTGCGTATATTTCGTACGAGTCGCTTTTAGGTGCTTTTATCTACATAAAAGAGGTAAGTTTCCGCACGAATGGTCAGCTCTTTGGCATTCGAAACAAACGATTTATTTCGGCATTCATAACGAGAACGGCCATACACGGAAGTGAGAAAAGTGGAAATGGTATGTTCGAAAAAATATAAGGCTGAGAATCTGAACTTCCCGAAATGGTGGCTCTTTCAAAATGTCAATATATCGGGAAGGGTACTTATGTGTTCTATAACACTGCGTGAAACCGAAACATCCAAAAATGGTGTTATGTGAGCAAGTGTCAATCAATAATCCGAATCGCAAAAATGTTATGTGTTATTAGTCCACCAAATCCACCAAAAATTGTGCGCGGAATTCCTTTTCTTCCATTGACGTCTCCTTTAATTTGAGGCTCATGTTGATGTTCGCAAATTAAGGATTATTTTTTTGGAGACAATATCAATTAGCTGACTGCATTTGACATTTGTTCGGGGGATGTTTTTCAAAGACGCTTTTCAGAGTTTTGCAGTTATGGAGATATTTGTGCTGTGAGCTTGACAGCGCAACGATGTTGGGTCTCACATCTTCTAGAGCCTGTTGCCTGCTAAAAAAACAAGTCTAAATTTTACTTTATTACCAGTTGAATAAAGGATTTCTGGAAAAATATATTGCTTCACAGATCAAAGTTGTGCTTTCATCCACGGGCCTATGAAATGATGTCATATGTCAGAAGAGAAATCTGGGAAAAGTTCCCACTAATTAGTTGCCGGGAAAATCAGCATTATAGATAAACAAACAAATTATCGCCACACGATGCCGCAAGTAATTATAGAGACTCTTTAAAATTCATTTTTAGACCTGTTTTCGCCGCAGCGGTATTTATAATTATGCTGTCATATATATTTACGACGCACAACTTGTTGATGCTGTTGGGTGTTTGATGCTTTTGTTGCCTCAACATACTCCAATGTTCGATATTAAAATGTATTAAGTTAGGTATAAACTCGTTGCTTACGTATTCGAGGAATACTAACCTTTCTTTCTATTTAAATTTTCACGAACCTGACCCTCTAACTTACGAATTTTATGCGAGGAATGTTGTTAGGCTTTTATTATCCACTCAGCCAGAACGTCTAAGTCGCCGTGAATGGTAAAACTAAGTGGTCAATAAGAAAAGAAAGCCAAAGGGTAAATACAATGAAAACTCATTGGCGACGACGTATTTGTTAAAAACTGAAAATATCAAAATTGGACAACAAATATGGATGGAAATCTGTGTATATGGAGACAATGGCTAACCCTCCTGGCCATGTCTTGAAAACATCGAGTCATAGAGATAATAGTGGATCTCTAGGCACCATGAGTGAAAATCGAATTCACAATAATCTTCAATTATTACACTGTGCAAAAAAATGTGATTATATTTATACTTCTCCCTATTTTCAATTTAAACGTCACTTATTTTTTTCCATGTCATCTAGTCTTGATTTTCGAGTATTTCTCTCTCTCTCAATCTCTCTCTCTCCATCTCTCTCTCTCTCTCTCTCTCTCTCTCTCTCTCTGTCTTTCCGCTGTTGCTCTATTTGCGGTCTTTCTAAGAGGTTTTGCCCTTTTTCGACTTTTTCAATCAAATCACAAGTCGGCAACTCGTTGTGGTTAACATTGATGAATATGCTGACTAGCACAGACCAATAGAATGAAAGTTTGCAAAAATCGACTATATAAAAAAGTAGCAAGTAAGAGAAGAAACTCGTTTTAAAAATTTATCCTAAATCAAGGTAGACAAAAGAGAAGAAATATTGCGGTTCTAAGTTCGGCCCAGAATCTACCACCGTTTCTTCGATGTTTCTTCAATCCTATTTTTTGCAGTTGCAAACGCAGAACAATTATTTTTTTCCTGGACCTGATACTTTATTGGCGAATGACATCATTTGGTATCTTTCCCAGACCTAACATATTATGTCATGTGAGGAAAGCATATAAGGCTAATTATTTACAAATACAAAAGCATATTTCCTCCTCTTATGTATTAGACACAAGAGCAGTTTTTAATTATCTGTGATTTAGTAAGACAAATGTTATACGAGTCAATTATCGTCGTGTATCACGAATATAAGGGCCTTATAAACACTCAGAAAAGAAAGGACATATAATCGATCGGGTTGCATAGTATAGTCAGGAGTCAGGACTCAGAAGAAAATTTCATATCAGTTACCGGAACTCAAAGGTAGCACATATCAGCAGAGCTAATTTGAAACATTCGGTTATAAACGAATGCAATATTTGATGAAATGTCATAAAATGTCAAGAACCTGTGTCAAATCAAGCTTCATAAAGTCGCAAAATCCAATTGATATTCAAAGATTAACTGTAAATTAAAACTTAAGCTTCAAAATTCAAAATTCAAAATTCAAACCTGTACACTGTAAATCATAGTGTCGTCGATACATTCAGCAGCATTCAATGTATAATAAGGAAGGAATATTTTTCAGGTATTTCTGAAAAAATTTATGGTTCATCCTTCTCCCAAATTGCGGAAAATACGACAATGGACATAGTGGAGTAAGTAGATTAACTTAGAAGGTGAAAATTAAATAAATCGATTTCTACCTAATATGTCTCAAACGTGTCGGGCAAATAATCCTCGAAACTCATCAACTACAGACATGGAAGGAAAGAAAGAGAGGAACTCGCTCAAAATCCAGATAAGTAAACATTTATTGCAAAAATTGAGGTCCTTCGCTGAATTTCAATATGCTTATTACCCTAGCCCCTAGCCTTTCATAAGCACTCCCTTATTACGGTTGTAACTTATAAATTAAAAACTATTATGGAATAGAGACAAAATGACAAAAAAACGAATAGTCTCTTTCCTAGCGGTCGAGCAGCTTACAGTTAGCCTGGTACACAATTGCAAACGTTTCTTTCCAGCAGATGCACTAACAAAATTCGTCATAAAGCAATCTGTTTAAACTCCGCTATTTCGTCTGGATCTAGACGATTCAGTGTGAATGTTTATGGAGAAAATTCAAGACATTTATGCTTAGTGCTTCAGAATACATGTTTGGACAATAGATAAATGGGCTAGTGGGAAATTGTCCAAAAGTTGTTATACATACACATACACATGCACATATAAAAAGAGTTTTTGGGCTATGGACGCATTATTCACAAAGCGGGTCGAAAGAGGGCCTCCCAACATGCTGGGACTCTTCGCCGTAGAAAGGAAGCGACCAGTAGGGCGGGCCTTGGGTGTTAGAGTTAGGTTAGGGTTATGGGTCCTAACCCAGAGATATGGGCGGATCGCCTTGGATATTAGATGAATTATTTATTTTATTTATTTTGTTGTTGTTATGAATGGAATAACACTGTGATTAAAATGTCATTGTGTATCAGAAAATAAGATGTGTATATTAGGTATATACAAAACGCAACACACAAATAAACCGAAATATACCAGTAACCAGTAGCTCTGCGAATGAACTGAAATTACTTGCGGGGGTGATAACCTTTTTACGTATAGCTAATGTACCGCATAATGGCATAATTAGTTGTACTTATTCTTCCTGGTTCTATTATTCCCGACATTCAGAGTTCATTATACGTAAATATCAAGACACATATTTTACTTATGAATTCACTGAATACCTATTACCCTATTACCCTGGGAAACAGCAATGTATGTGCATAACAAAATATGAGGAAGTATATGTACAGAAAATGCTGCCAAGTATGTAATAGTATTCGGAAATTAAATGCACATCATTGCATTTGTACTTCACTTCATCTAAGGTAGCTGAATCTTTTCAGAGAGTGGAATACTAGAAGTCGGATGCTTTATTGGGAAAAAGGAGGGAACAACGATAAATTTTGCAATAAGCAAAAACATCAACCATAATGCGTAATAGTGGTTGTTTTACCTTATGTGGCCTTTTGTGTCGGCGAGATTTGACAATTGAATTTGCAGAAAATGACATGGAAAATTGGTTTGCCTTCGCACATTACTTCCCTTCCTCAGGTCCACAAGGTTTGAGGGCATCGTGTCGTCAGAACTTTTTATTTGAACAACAAAAACCAAGTATTTTCTTCGATATTTTGCCTTGGAACTATCGTGTTTTGTTCCTTGTTTCAATTAAAGAAGTCCAGGGTAGTCGGTTGTCCAGTGGCTTCTGTGTGTTTGGGTGAGTAAGTGAGTGAGTGCGTGAGTGCGTGCGTGTGTGCGTATGTGTGTGAGTATGTGTGCGTGTGTGAATGTGTGCGTGTGAATGTGTGTGTGTGTGTGGGTGTGTGTGTGTGTGAAGTGTGAAGATTGTGTGTATCTCGTTGCTGTACACTAAAATTGACAACAATCTGATTTGTAAGTAAACACGACTCAGAAGTCAGAAGCGTGCGTACTGACACTAAAATAAAATGTTGCATTGCTTTGGTGGGCGGTGATTTGAATCTTGCATCCGAGTAAAGTAACGCAGTGAAAAACGTCTCTATTTCTGAACTTCGTCCGCAAGGGCCAGCGGGCCAAGGCTTCTTCCAGCGAGCAAAAAAAACTACGCAGTTTATTTGTAGAGCTGCGCTTTTGTGACGCTGTGAGGATGGATCAGTGTTTTTATATCGCTGAAGAAAGCAGATGGTACGTTCACCTATATAGTCCAACAAAAAGCAAAATATATCCACGCTCGGACTAGAAGTAGATGAATCCACATTATTTATTTATTCTAAAATAAACTAAAAATCCTTTAGCGGCGTATCTTCGTTATCGTCTTGATCGATTGTCACGTTGTCGAGGTTAACGTTCTAAATAAAGAGCAAATAAAAACATACTAGTTTAATAAAGTACATAGAATATAGGCATAGACGCAACACTGATTGATGATGCAGGAAATTGATTTCTATTGATAACGATAAACTTTAAAAAAAGGTCTGAATTCTTTTACAGTATACTAACATATAAACAACCACGCAAAACCAACAAAGTTCACAACTTTATATAATATAGTAAGATAAACGTACCTTTGTTTCTACCAGGAAGAAGAAGGAAACCAACAAGTTGATAAAACCGAGCACGAATACTGTTGTGTATACAGCTCCAGACCAAAAACTAGTGAGAAAAGCCAACTGAAAAAGTGTTCTGAATTATTTGTTGGTAGTGTTTATGTTAATGTTCTTATATTCAGACAGCCACGCAACTAATCGCGCATCTAATTTTTATGTCTGACTAGGCAACAGAAAAATAAGTATTGAATGACGTATATGTGGCGCAAGCTGACAACGTCAATATCACATAGTTGCCTTCATTATGGCACCATAAAATGAAATAACCTACGCTTGGCGCAAGTATGGCCCCGCATCGTGCCATCAGGGAGCATGTTCCCACTGCCGCGCCTCTACAGTTGGTTGCGTTGTTCTCCACTGCACAAAGATAACAAGCGTCCCATGTGTATTCAAGGAATACAGTACCCAGGATATTTAACAATACCATCTTCCAGTCCTGAATACAGTAAATACATATTTATTGGAATGTAATGTTCACAGCCAACAACTTGACTTGATCCTCTTTGAATATTGTAACGAATTATATGTTTTTTTCCTGCATGCAACATATACATAAAGTCTGCCCAAGATTGTTTACAATTTCTATTACTTACCTTATCCTCAACAGACAACAAATATGCCATGATTGCAAAACAAACACAGGCGCCGATCTGAAATTGAATTTGGACACTAATGCTTGTTTTCTTTTCCTCTGTTTTCCACTGATTTTCTCAAAGAATACCAAGTTAACGATAACGCACATGCGTGCCAGAAGTAACATTGATTGATGCCCATACATATAATTAAATAGAATCAAAACCAAAAAAAACCTGCGCGCCCTGGTGCAATTTTCTCCTAGAAAAACCCGGGTAAAACCGGTCCGTTGTCGCCATTACCTAAAACTTTATTTGTTTCTGTCGCTAAACTTATTGAATTAAGCTGGACGCACATTACTTATAAAATGTTTTTTATCACGCCATGCACGGACAGTGGGTCACATATTTTCCGCTCCATACATTAACATGTATGTACGAAAAAAATGCATCTACCTCAAACTTCGATACAGTTATTTTACTACTTACGCAATAAAACAAATCTTACAATCTTCGACACGTATATGATGATTCCGAAAAGTAGCTGGTTGAAGTAGAAGTTTCCAGAAAGTTGATTGGAATTCAGATCGTTTGAATATGAAGAAATTGCAGCAATAAACCACATGCACCACAGAACACTCAGACGACGAAGTGTCCCCTTGGACGCAAGAAGTTGGGTGAGAGACTGAAGGAATATATTTATTAATTTTTATCGAAAACAAATGTAAACATAACAAATCAATCCGTTAATGCAATAGGAACAATGTGAGCTAAAGATAAATGTAAGATCTTTCTCTCAACACCCTACCGCCTGCCAGAAAAACTATAGAAACTATAAATTTGGAGTCCCACGCCCACACTCACCAAAACTTTTTCGACTTGTCTGTGTGGGGTGGGAACATACTGTATCCCGGCTATTCTAGCAATTTGCCTCTCGCTTTCCTTCATTCGCTCAATGTAACCCTAAATTGTATTGTAGGTGCTTTAAAGGGAATGTCAAGTCGGTTTTGCATGTTGGGCTCGGAAAGTGGTAAGGAAAGTGAAAATAAAAATAAACAAAAGCTTTTGGATAAAAAGAAAAACAATTTCAAACCCCTCCAAAAAATGCCTTCACTATGGGAGTTCAGTTTTTTTGCTTCACGTGTTGGTTTTTCTGAAGCGACGGGGGTTTGAACAGCGCGGACGCGACTGCGGCGCAGCCCTATTATTGAACCAGATGGAGGTTCTGTCCACGTTTATGACAAAATTTGAAATATTTTATTCTTCAGCCATTTTTATGGGTATACTGTATTGTGCGCCTTTCGAGATTTACTTAATCTGCGCCAGGAGATGAATTTATGCGCAGAATCCCCCTTGACATGCCCTTTAAAATACTTCGTTATTGCGCGATTTCATTCTTTCGTTTTGCTCACCCCGTGAGGCACTGGTCATCTTGAACAACAGATCCTTTTAGTGATAGTTGCATAATATAACTGTCTCTAGTTACTTATTGGGGACATAATTACCTTGTTATGTAACCATGTCGGTGATTCAGGAATAACAAACAAAATTAATAGAAATGCTGGGGCAGCAGCCAGTGCTGTCACAAAGGATGCCTGACGCCACTCGTTGAAATAGTAGCAAATAGCAGTGAGCATTATACGTGCAATTCCCTAAAAATGAGGTATAATGCAATTACGGTCAGATGCTGTATCTATTTCATATCTTTTCAATGTATCGGCTAAATCGTAAATATTATGAAAACGAGTCACCCAATTGAAAAAGCCTCTGATCATAACTCTTTGAGGTGGGAGTAGTAATTCCATTGTATGTGTTCCGTGTGCAACTAACACGCCGCCCAGACCAAGTCCTAGCAAAAATCGCATGCCCAGAAGAATCTTCGCGTTGGAGACCAAACCTGTACTATTTTTTTCATTTGACTTCAATTGACTTCGGTAATCTGGTATATCGATTTGTTTGCTCGAAATGTATTTTTAATATTGTTTCACACAAATATAGTAGAGTAGAACGGACCAGAAAAGTAAGTATCGGAACATGTGAGGCTTTCTTGTTATACTCACCGGAAAGAAAGCTGAAGGTTAAACCGAGAGCTAGCACCGAGAGGGAAACCGGCCGTCTTCCATATGTATCAGCAAGGGATCCGAAGGTAACTGTGCCACATAGCACACCAAAGAATTGGAACTGAACAATTGTAGCTGCTAGTCGGAGAAGACCAGCCGGACTCCCGTGGACATGGTTGAGTCAACCAAACCCCAAGTACACTACTAACAATAAGGAATAACAGCCGATCAAACATCACATTTGCTGGTGATTACAAGAAGGAAGTGAATTTTTTCTAAATACTATACAGTTTTCTTCATAACATACTATACAACAACGTCATACTTGTTTGGAATCCTTTGATAGTGCGTAATAATCTTGGCCTTTATGCTTTTTTATGAAAGTGTCGGAGACAGGTGAGATATAAGTAAACACTAACCGTTGAAAACAAGTTTCTATAGTGAGCGCTTGCTCCACATATCCAATCAAATCTAAAAAAATATAGAAAGAAGTATTTGGTATGTTTTCCCGAAACAGTAAGGAGCCAATAATGAATTAGTAGAAAACCAAATCATACTCTAGAGCGGCTGAGTGGAACTCAATTTTCTTGAACTCCACCCGAGAGATCCCGCCACACTGTTCGAAAACCTCACAATCCTAGAAATGATTAATCAATTCGCAAAAAGATGTTTCATATGATTCAGCATTCAGATCGGACTTACACAATGTAAATTTTCTTCGAAATAAAAATATGCCTGTATGCTGGGAAAGTTACCTCCGTTTTTTAGAATTAGAGTCACCCATTCACCCGCCTGATATGTACTGGAATCTGCAGCATTAGACCATACGCAGTATTTAATTTTAACATTGAATAGTCTTTGATTATTTTTTTAAACAATATACTTACTCCGATAAAATTGTTTGCTATACATATTCTTACCTTTCCCCATTTTTCACTGATATTCGAACACCTCCACTCCGGAACGTAACTCGAGAAAATTGGGAATATTTGCTGAGTGGCCAGGAAAATTGAAAATTGCCAACAAATTAAGACAATATAATGGAAGCGATTTGCTTGGTAATCGTAGCACATTCCTATATCATGTAGGTTTCCTTTGCTTTTGTATTTGTCCGAAAATTAATTTCCTACTTTCAGGAGAAACTGAACGTGGGAAACTGAAAGTTATGTATACGATTACGGCAAGTACCGACGCTTAAAGGGATAGGTTCATCTCAAATCACCTTCCTTTTTATTGTTTTTATTGATAATAGCACAAATATCATTCACAATGAAAAGTAAATCAATCACAGAACAGTACGCCTCGCAGAAGAAGCTTCCTTTATTGGAAGCTAGCTGATCGGAAGGCAAAATCTAAACTCAAAAACTAATACCGTACACAGATCACGCGGGCTAATGGCAATTAGCCTTAAGAGCGAATTAAATACCACACCGTGGAAAATAATGACCTGCCGAGTGTAGTTTGTAGCTTGGCTAATTGCCATTGGCCCGCACGATCTCTGTACGGTATTAGTTTTTGCGTTTAGACTTTGGCTTCCGACCAACTAGCTTCCAATAACGGAAGCTTCCACTGCGAGGCGTATTGTTCTGCGATTGATTTAATTTTCATTGTGAATGATAATTGTGCTATTATCAATAAAAACAATAAAACGAGAGGTGATTTGAGATGAACCTATCCCTTTAAGAGAACAATTTATTTACACTGTTTCGCAAAATACCATAAAAATTGTAAAATATAAATAACGGAAAATCACGGCAAAAGCGACATAATAAACGAATATTATGGACAAAATTAAAATAATTTTCAAACAAAATCAAAGCACAATATCGCTAACAAGAGAATCCCGTGTACCCCGTGTATCTGTGATATAAAAAATTGAGAAATCAAAATCAAGTTCATTAATTCAAAATGACAGAAATCTTATCAAAGTTGGACGGAGAAGTTACCTTTTGCTTGAGCATTATTTATCAACTGCATTTGAACAACTATGGGAAATATATGATTCCACGAAAAGAGCGAAATTATCATTAGGATCCGGTAAAAAGAGGACAGTTTATGATGACGCCATCAGTTTAAAATTAAATATAAAAATGAAAAAGACCGTAAGAATGACAATAATTAATCAATGTCAGAAAAAAAACCAATCCGTTAAGCATAAATTGGTAACAAATGTGATCTCTGTGGGTGCACTAGAACCTCCGTTGACACTGGCACTAGAACGTCGTTAGTTGTTGTCTTTTCGTTGTTGGCCTGAAATATTATTTTATTTTCTTGTTTCGGTTTCTGCAAAAAATACGACGAAAATGATGCGGCTTATAAATTAGGCCACTAACTTTTTCCTCTCGACGGCTTTTTGTTGTATTTTTTCTTGTCCGATATCGAAATATCATTCAAATAGAACATTGATTCTTTACAGAAACCACAACTCTTCGCACAGTACATTCGGAGGGCCTGTTGACTGAAAATAATTTGAATTACTCTTTTTTTGAAAAGAAATATATCCGTCGGTTAAAAACTATGATAGCACTACAATTACCGTTACTCTTAGATCAACCTCGTCAACAAGACTAAAGACCAATGAGGTAAACCAGCTAATGCGGTCAGTGAAATCTCGAAGTCTCGAAGCTCTGTTTGCAGAATTATGCGTAAATGCTATATTTCGTATTTAGTATAATTGGACCAAACGTCATAATTAATTACAGAATCCACCTGTATGGATGCTCACAGACGCCAGTTTTTGCAAGATGTTCGCAGGTCTCCAATTCATCTTTACATGGAGATAGGGAGTCTGAATTATTCGTATTTTGAACAAGGGCAAAGCGTATGTTCAGACGTACATACATACGCATACACACGCACAAACATGCACATGCACGCACACACACACATGCAACAACCATGCCCCACACACACACACACTGTCCTCACTCACACACACACACACTCTCGGACACACTACAACGAGCTTTCGCACCCACACAACGACACACACACCACACACACCACACATACACACGCACAAACACACAACACACAACGCAAAACGCACACACACACACACACACACACAAACACACAAACACACAAACACACACACACACACAATGGAGAAGTGTCGAACATTTTTTAATTTCATAAAAGTAAACTACCGATAAACGATGGGGTGTTCGGGCACAACTGGCAAGTTCGTGGACAATATTCCTGAGCTGACGGGAGTTTGCATCTAAAACTTTCTTTACTAGTGTGGTATCTTATGTTACGGTTGTCTTTTGAGATACTTTAACATGTTCGTTTTTATAATAGTTTATGAACAAACAATTATTCGTATTACATATAATAACGTACCCTCCTCGTTGCTTCACTTCATTGCAGTCAATTTTAACGGAATCGTAGCAGAGGAGACCTAAATGAGGCAATGTATCGGTATACACCATCCAGCATACGCTTGAAAACCGGTTATTTTACGGCTCTAAAAGGGTTTCGTTGTAATTTATGTAATTCTCACCATTACAATTCTTGCACTTCACTGGACATAGTTTGAGGTAAAACCCTGGTCGAGCTAGGCAAGTTTCTTCGGATATTTTATTGCATGTGGCTGGATCACGGTCTCGACATCCTGAATTGAAGAAGAAACTGATAAGGGCAGTCGGCTCAGCGATGACCCCCGATGAAACAAACCTTCGATGACACGTGATAGAACACAAATAAACTAAGGTCTTAGAGATAGTGTGTGATGAAGAGAAGAAAAAAAGATCAATTCTATGTAAACTCTTGATATAGATGCACGCTTTTCTTGACAGAACCTGCAGAGATCTGCCGTCATGTATCACCAATTGTCTTTGTATATTTTTACGTGTTAAAAAATATCCACCTAGCAATGTGATCAAATCAGTGAGTCCGAGTGGATTCGGTATTTGATTGACTTCTTGCTGTGACGAGCCAAAGTATTGTTCCTAAAACCAAGAGGACCATTAGTAACAGTATTTTGTTGCAGAACAATACTTCCGACAATGTGCAAGAAGTAAATGTGAAGATACGAAAGAAATGGCAAAGTCACTTCAACTTCTTTGATAAAGGATTCATAAGCGACATCTGTTAGAAACTGAGTTTAGTTATTAAAGGGATCGGCTCACCTCAAATCGTGTCTGTTTTTTTTGTTTCTTTATTTTCTATAAGGGATAATAAAAATTTGGAATACAAAAAGTAATGTTCTATTTCAATACTCACGAAGATATTAGGTGATAAAGTGGTGGATCGATCGGCCCGAAATGAAAAAGTGTAATTGTCCTGCCTTGTGTGTATGGGACAATTAACACTTTTTCATTTCGGGCCGATCGATCCACCACTTTATCACCTAATATCTTCGTGAGTATTGAAATATAACACTACTTTTTGTATTCCAAATTTTTATTATCCCTTATAGAAAATAAAGAAACAGAAAAAACAGACACGATTTGAGGTGAGCCGATCCCTTTAAGAAATTGCTGACCTGAAACTCTGGTGCGTGGTGTTGTGTGGAAAGAGGGTTCTCCATCCACGAATTCATTCCCTGGGACGACGGTTTTCTCCTAACTTTTCCTTCCTTTTCCGGTGGGAAATCGCTTATTTCTCCTTCGTTTAGGTCCGTAGGGTGACCGCCGTGTAATGTCGGGGAACCTAGAAGTCACCAAAGCTACCAAATATCAACAAATACTACTATCAACTAATCTTATTATATAAAGGAGAAGAGTTTACTTTTTTGTTTGTGTGAACATAACGAAACCTGTTCATAAAGAAAATTTTCTATTGGCATAGAGCATACAAAATCTTTGCCGCTGGCGAGATTCGAACCCACAGCACCGCACGACCTCTCGTTTCATAGTCCAACGCTCTACCTGTTGAACTATGCCAGCTTATCTCAGGCGTAATAATCTGCCCAACATACAACACCTTCAATGGCAAATTTGCATGGAAGCATTAGTCGAGTGGAGAACCAAACTGATTATTATACGTTTCCACAATCAGAGACGTGTGAATGTGTGGGAGGAGAAAGATCCGAGAGTTAACTTTTTACATTGCAGCCATTCTTTTTTAAATAGGGAAACAATCGGCCGAAGGCCGATTCCTCCAGTCGGAGAAGAGCCCGTAGGGCTCTTCGAACGGCTGGTATATGAATAACGCAAGGTACAACCAATGTGTAGTTGCGAAACAGACACCGCACCCTTATGGTACCCGCACCCTTATGGTACCCGCACCGTATGTTTTTTTAGTTTGGTTTTATTTATTTCCGGATAAACAAATGGTTGTGGATCGGTTATTTTCTGTTTAATTACTATACATTTAATTGGTCAACATTTTCTTTACCTCTTCCATGTGTATAGTCGTCTCCTGCATATCGGCTCTCGGTTCCTGCCATTTTTGGAAAACCGTGACTACTGTAGCCGATTCCTGCAGAGCCTGTGGCGGCCTCGATAAACCCACCTCGCACAGGTTTATATGTAGTCCGTTGACCATTATTCCTGCCGTAACCAGACCCAAATCGGTTGTAGTTTGTATTCACACGATTCTGCCTTCCTCTATTCGTACCATGCCCGGACGCACCATATCCAAACCCAACCATAAATGGGTTATGCACAATGTATCCTGAACTTGGATTCGACACATCACCTCCTTTTTGGACATAATTTCCCCGATGCGGGTAGTTGTCAGTCGCTTCGATCACAGTTGATGGGGTGAAAGTCGGAGGCATGGTGGGTAGCTCAGTGGTCTGGGGCTGAAATCGTTCCGTGCCGGGAGCTAGAGGACTAAATTTTTGAGTATATCGAGAGGTATACGGCTTGTAGGAGTCACTTGTTTGATCGTGTCGGTCGTTTGATTCATGGGTTAAAATGGACCTTTGGACCGCCGGGGAAGTGAATATGTCAGCATAGTTGTTAAAAGAGCTTTGAGGTTGACTGGGGTTTTGCTGTTCTAGTGCAGATGCACCGCGGTCCTGAGATGGTGGACGTTCCGTCCAGCTAAAAGTGAACTCCTCTTTAGTTCTTTTGTTATTATTATCCAACGTCCCTGCTGGGAGAGTTACAGTAATGATTCTCGGGGGAGGCTGGGAATCAGAAGGCTGTTCCGGGACATGGATATGTTCAAAAGAATCATCTTCATCTGATGAAATTGGTATAATGGTCGGATGTGGTGGGGTGGTCGTCGATGGCTCAGTTTCCTTTTCCAAAAGGGAATGATCCACACTGTGAATAGTAAGTTGTTGGGGGTTCGGGATAGTGATCACTCGGATCTCTGGAATAGATGCCTGCTCATTGTTCATGTTAGAACCATGTACTTTATAGGTTGCTGCAGGGAGTGTGAGAACTGAACCGGGTCGTAGTTTGTAGCTGATCGCATCATCAATTCCAATCAGGTTCATTTCAGAATTGTGATGTTCGTCTGAAAAGTGTTTGCTTTATGGATTCAATGATTTGTAAATCCAGTGACAGAGAGGTTATGTATTTACCCATGTGTATCACAAAATAGAAATCTTCAGATATCTAGTAGAGTACAGTACCTAGCCGAAATTTTTATTACGACAATAGACAAAGGTTTATAACAAACCTTCGATTTCCTTCTGCAGATAACGTCGATTGCTACCAAACTGTTTGGCTGTTGACATTGGTAGACTCAGGCGATAGCTTGGCTCATATGGTTCTTCATACCTAAAATGTTGACTATTTTTGAAATGATTGACAGATTTCCCTTCCGTATGAATTATCGGTTTTTACAATTTTTTTTTATCTATCGATTAATGTTTCTTACGCATCGTTCAAGTTATCTCCATTCAGAAATTGTGGATCGCCTCCAATTCTATTTGAGGTATGGACAAAATAGGGATTCATTTGGCGGAGCTGCTTTTTCACTGGAGTAGATTCAATAGTTTTTGGGCGAAAATCTGCAATAAACTTGCATGCATGTGTACGTGATGTGTACGTAACTGTATTCCTGACAAAGAATACAACAAAATTCCGGTTCATTGCCACTTTTTTATTAAAAAAATAGCAAAAAAAATAAATGTAAATGAAAGAACAACTGACCTGCGTAGTCAACTGGATCCCCGATATCCATTCTAGTAATTGCATTTGAAGAATATCGTCCTTTTTCTTTTTGAGTTTCTGTGAAGAAGGATAATAAACATATTTTATTGCAGGCCCAAATTAAACAGAGTTGAACTTAAGTTCGCAGAAAATATCGACAAATTTCTTACTGATTACCTGAATTGGCATACACTCTTCCCTCTGGCACTGCAGTTGACAATGAGCCAAAGTCGATTTCAATCTGAACATGGCATAAACCGGTACATACATTTATAAGAAAAAGTCAAAACTGTCACGCAAAGTGACAAAATGTAATAATAAGAGAGCAGTTCGTCGTGTGATATTACACATACAACATACCCCATCAGAAGGAAAGTCATCTTCGTTTTGTAGCCTTGACAGTTTTTCTCGGTTCTTGGCGACGGTCGTTAGCGGAGGCGTGGTTGTCATTGTCTCAGAAGTTGGCGACACCTTGAACTTATATGGGAATTCATAAAGCAGTAAGGAAATTTATCATCTGGATCAAGCACAGTTGACAACGACTGTGGAATATTGGACTTTCAGCTTTGCACATGTATTGAACTTACTCTCTTGAAGCGTACGTTCTTGTTACAAAATTAAAAATATGTGGAACATAGACTCGGTCTGAAGTTAGGAAGCACTCAGAAAACTCACCGATGTCCTCTCCGGCATAGCGTACCTCATCATGCTCTGCCTCAACGCATCTTGTACAGATGCTGCGGTAGAATCGCTTGTAATTGGACTGAAACCCATATTAAAGGGTCAGGCCCATTTCAAATGACCCCTATTTTTGATGATTTCATCTGAATCTCCATACCAAATATAGTTGGATGCAATATTTTTCTAATTTTCAAGCCCAAAATTCACACACTATTCAGCAATTTACCGTGGGCAGTCATACCCAACTATTTATCGCAGTTGTCACGCCCATTCGCGCTCATTGGATAATATCACAATCGCCACGCCCAATAGAGCATATTGCCCAATTAGCGCGAAGGGGCGTGACAACTGCGATAGATAGTTGGGTATGGCTGGCAATGGTAAATTGCTGAATACTGCCTGAATTTGGCGCTTGAAAATTAGAAAAATATCGTATCCTACTATATTTGACATGGATAATCAGATGGAATCATCAAAAACAGGGGTCATTTGAAATGGGCCTGACCCTTTAATGGGGTCTCGATGTATGGCAAAAATTACCGTAGGTTGGCATTACACGAGTAACACGAGAACATCTACAGACCGCCAAAAGATGGTGCCGGGGCAGGTAGCCACAGGACTATTTTTTTTTTCGAGCGTGCATAAACTGTGCATTTTCGCCTCGTCTAGTATTATCAATAGTGCATTTTCTAACTTTCAAAGGTGTATGCAAAAAAAAACGAGATGCACAATGCACATTCGATACTTGGAAGCAAAATGCGCTGTTTTTGCCGTACATCGAGACCCACAAGGAATAGCGTCTTATTTTATAAGTGAAAAAATTCGTTTGTTTGGTTGTGTCGGGCATGTTACGAAAAATGTACGCTACTGAGGTTTGGTATAAGTAGGTAAACGTTTCGTCCGTCTATTATTTCTATGATGTTAAGTGACGTTAGCCGAAGTTTCATAAAAGAACAATCATCCCAACTTTGTTTCGTCGGCTTGAAGATTTACGCTTACCTCGTCGACGGTTCTTGAGATACTGTCCCAGTCGTGGGTTTCTTTCCACTTTTCTTAGACGATTTAGTTTTCTTGGAGTTCTTGGTCGTTTTTCCGAACTTTGTTTTTGATGAAGGGAGATGATCAGGTAGAAATGCTATCTGAAAAGAATGCCGAATCGAATCTGTGATATACGTTGACGTAACAACTGGCGCCTTTACCTAGAAAAAAGCTATTCACCAGCGCGAATGGTTCCCTTGACCCTTGTCAGTTTAACATAGATGTTTGTTTGTTATAAATCATTTCACGAGGTGGGTAAGAAATGGTGCTGTTGATAGTAACTTGAAAATAACTAAACGGTGGTTATTTAATGAAAAAATCGTTATACCTTTGTGTTTAATTCCACCTCCTTGCTCCGGTATATCGGCGTTGTCTGTCCTGATGATTTTTCGGGGCCTTTTCTCACAACATAAGTTTCTGGCGTTGGCTTCATAGTTGCCTAGGAAATCAACGAAACTGTAATATATATTTTGTCATCACCTAATGAAGTAAACATGTGATGGGGTTTCTAGGCCATAAGTGTGTTATGTGAATATTGTTTTCACTTCATCACCTCATGTAGTTACGCTAATATGTTATTTAAATAAGTAACTAAATCTGATGAGTATTATATTTTGTTGAAAAATAATGATTTCTAAAAGCAAGTTCACTAACCTTTCCCGGCGTTGTGTCCAAATTCGACAAATCCTTGTCAAAAACGATGTATTTGCTGTTTTTAACTAAATGCGGAATATATTTAAGAATGTCACTTTAGAAAATAAATTCTGCAGCCGTTGCTTGTTGCAGCCTCATGTCTTTAGTCAGGTATCAAGTCTTCTACCGACTAACTAACGTCAACTGCCAAAAGGGTTCCCAATTGCCTGAACCTATTTTTTCAAATCCAGTATTTTTACCAGTTCCAAGTCAAAAATGCGCCCTAGATTGAGGTAACTACCATACCCTTCATTTTGTCTTTCTTCTTCTTTTTCTCGATTATAACTTTGGTCGTTGCATTCTGCGAATCCTTTGTGGAACACAATCCACAGAGAATAGGACAATAGTCCTGAAATATTGAGGTTTTATGCCTTTATTCAGTTGACAGATCCACTTAAACTAAATTATTCTGAGAATCAGTGGTTGTGATCATGGATTTCCCCTGAACGTACAGTCGCCCTCACCTTTAACATATCGTCGCATTCTGTTTTTCGTTCCACTTTACACGAAACATAAATAGAGTTTTGACAGAAATCTGTAAATAAATTAATAGGTTGTAAGGGCAGGAAAGTTCAAAAGGTGCTCCTAGCTATTTGATGTTTTCTTGCACGTCTTGCATTGAACACTTTCTGTTACCACAAAATTGTGGAGGTGTTTTTTTTATATATTTTTTATTTATTTCATAAACAAACTGTGCATATAACACTTTCTGTTTCCACAAAATCGTGGTGGTGCAACATAATTTTCTTTTTATTTCATAAACAGACTGACGCATAATTCAAGGGGCGATTCAAAAATAGTTTAGAAACTACTCCTAGTTTAGAAAAAAACTACAACCATTAGTTACCTCCACAGTCTCCGCATGTCCTTCTACAGTATTCTAATGCATATCCGGGTCTCACAGCGCAATCATTCAAATTACAGTAGGGTGATTTGTCGGAGCACTGTTCGCCACTCGATACCACAGACCATAGAATGCTGAGGAGGGAATAAAACAAGAACATGGTATTTATAGGGTAATAAATGTAAATCTGAAATGGAAAGCTTTTAAAATCTTCATAAAAGCATTTTTATACAACTATCTGAAACACTAATCGCAATCAAGAACATAAGCTAGGGAAAACATGTCCCCACCTTTAGTTATAGTCTATTAAATTAAATTTTCTTTGTTTTTATGTTACGATCATAGAAACATAATAACACATATTTTTTTAATATATTAATAGAGAAAGTTTCTAACGAGAAAACTGAAAGCTGTCTCCATCTCCAGAAATGGGTGTTTCAGCCGGGAGACTGGCGGAAGTTTAGGTAAATATTGCGTATGTACTGTATGTACACGAGGGAGGAATGTATTACCGCTTGTTAGGTGTTGCCAGTAACTTGATACCATAGTCGGCATGTCCGGGGGTTAGAACTTGTGAGGAATACCTTATGGGGGATAAGTGGATGCGCTCTTTAGTGAGAACGTACATCAAATAAGAGTGGAGAGGGAGTAACACGTACTGACGACTCACATAAACTGGGTTCGGAGTTTTCCTTGCAGAGCCTGAAGACATATAAAACATTAACTAAGATATATAAACTACGTAAAGACTTTTGGTTAAAATATCACCAAAGAGATTTCAGTAAATGGAGGGAATTCGGAAGATTTCAAAAGTAAAAAAAAAACAATCGACATCTATAGCCAAAAGATAACTCATCCACTACACGACTGGTGACTGGGGACGTCCACGAACCCATAAGTATTGAACCCATTTTACGAGCCTTTTTAGACTCTATGTTCTCTTATTCGTGAATAATCTGCCTCTAAAAACCCTAATGGCTGACTGTGCCGCGTAGTTATTTTAGGAGCGAGATCCACACAATGTTTCGTTTTTTTATATTAATTGTTGCCTTATTGTTACCTATTTTTTCCATATTCACTATTTTTTACGTAAACGATTTAGGTTTAACTATGTAAACGATTTAGGTTTAACTACTCATGAGCTCGGTAAGCTCTTTTTTTATGTTTTTTTTTGTGATGCGCATGCAATGCATGAGACTTGTTTGGAAACGCGTGTTCTAAACACTTCAAAGCTTCTGTTCGGCATCTGGTTATGTACATAAACAGGCACAAACTATTCCTCTTTACAATCTCTCTCTCTCTCTCTCTTTCTCTCTCTTTTTCACTCTGTCGCCATCATGCTCTCCCTCTCTACGACTACCAGCTGACCAAGAATAGAAATATTGGCCTGGTGCCCAAAATAAAATCCGAACTCTGTAGACGAACAAATAAACTGAACGCACGATCATTTTAAGTCCACAAAAGGACAAGGCCGAGTTTTGCTTGGTAAACATTTTTGCAGCACAATCATCGATATTCTACTCTTCGTTTCCAGTTCGTCTTATTATCGTTGTGTTTATATATGTATGCATCATATGCACCTCGCTTGTAAAATTAGGTGGCGCGCAAAACTGGAGAGATATTGGCGCTAAAATCAATAAACCCGGTTTCGTTTTGATCTTCCTTATGAATAAAAATCAAAACGGATAAAAGGTTAATTGTGAAAGAACAATGATCGAAACTGGGCTTATGGATTTCCGGCCTACTAATAATACGTGAATATCCTTCTAAAAAAATCCTACCATCTAGGTTGTCCCGGAGGTTTGGCGCGGGGAGGGCTTCCCTAAAATGGGCATGATTCTAAAACAAACATCGCATCCGGAAGCACTCCACCACTGATTATTTGACAAGAAGAAAGAAAAGGAAACAATTGAGATCAGAGAGGGAACACGTTGCGAAATTTTGAGTTTGTAACGTGGTATGCTTAAAATTCGCAGAATTGAAATTCAATCGTCAGTATTCGCAAGATAATTTATATTCCAAGGCGTCGTGGAATATTGAACGATCAAAAAAGGGCTACAGCAGTTTCTTCGCATGTTGCACACGCATTAGAAAGCCAGATGATAGGGATTCTAGAGAAATACAGGGAGGCATGGAAACATCTTTGTATGGAACTTCTTCCTTCTTTGTTGGTTCGATATTGCCTGTAATAGATCATGCACGAAGTTGCCAGCACTTTGGTGAACAATTTGAAATTTGTTACCTATTAATAACGTTACCCATTCCGAACGCGTTCCTCATATCTTGACGTTATATTCTCACGCAGAATATATTCATTCTCGTTGTAATTGACAATTATTTCACGTCTTCGAAGTCTAGTTGGAAAACTTGGTTTTTTGTGAGTGCCGCGCTCCGCTCTGTTCACTAGCGGACATACACTGCCAAAAGATTGAATGTTAACCAATAAACCGTTTTTTATTAATATTAAAGAAATAAAGTGAATAAAAAAATGATCTCTTTGAAAGCAGACGAAACCGGTGCATTCAAAAATATACATACATTAAGATTTTTCGATAGACATCCTCTAAAAACGATCCTCCCTTTACTTTTTTCATACGTGTGTTGGGTATCAAAAAATCACTAGCTAACCCATGTTACAGGAGGGTTACGCAGACATCGACGTCCGACTTGTCATCTCTGAAGGAAAGTTAATAGCCGAAGTTTGTATAATTCTCATTTCGCAGATGTTGCTGGCCAATTCTCCTTGTTTTTCTTACTTTCTGCTTAATTTCCGCTCTTTTTCGTGTGCGTTGTCCGCGTGAGTCACTCGCGGATGCGTAACGCTCGCACAAAAATGGGCGGAGTTAAGCGGACTTGCGGAAATGGTAAGGCTTGTTATCGTTAGGAGAGCCTAGTGTGGTCAGAGTCTGGACGAAATAGCAAGGAATTGTGGAGATAATGAGAAGTAAAGATATTAAGACACCATACAGAGCAATTGTGATTGTTCGTGTGGAAAAAAGACCGTAGATGGAAGCAGGAAGCAGTAGCTGAACCTTGCAGCCTATATAAGGACCTGGTCCCATGAACAAAGCGAACTTTGGAACCCTTTAGTGTTAGTTAAAGAGTAATTATAAAATTTATTCATTTCTTTAGTTATTTATCATTGCAACTAGTCTATTACTCACTCGCGAACTGCATTTATTTTTGTTTTCTTCGAATTTTTGCACTTTGTAATCTAGTAAGTATAGCCACACTGTGCTGAATTGTGCAGCACAGCACAGTGTGTTAGTAAATTTTTGATGCTAAGCATAAACAATTAGTTGTTATCATATGTTGTATCCTCAAGTATATTTTCCATAGGTATTATCCAAATTTTTTCAGATACTGGGGTTGATAAGAACAAAAATTAGAATATTCATACACATATGCAATTATGGCCACTGATCTATCAACGTATTTATCATATCATTAGAGATCACATGTATTTTTCAATTATTCTTTTCTCAAATAATTTCTCCTCTCCCTAAGCTCTTTGTCTGTACTCGATTTAGAGCAATTTTCATATTCGATATCATCTCTCAATAAGGAATTTGATTTTGAGTTTCGTGAAATTTCTGAAATTTCACAATTTTTTTTCCATTTGCAGAGCACAGTTTCAAATATGAGATATTCCAAAAATCAAGTGTTTTCCGTGTGTTTTCGATTTAAAATTTTACCTTCAAAACATGTTTGACGTGTTTTTTTTTAGAAAAATTAAATTTTTGTTGTTTTGAAAATGCGTAACACGGGATCTGCTGCGCAAACTACACACGCTATAGAATCTTGTGCAATTTTTGGAGTCAAATTAGATTTTTAAAGAAATTTTTAAAAGACTTTATTAATTTGATTTCATATTGTAAATATTAGATGTGCGTTAAATTAGTGAATACGATAGCATTTTTGTACTCAAAATAAGTTGCAGAAAGTATATTTATAAATGTAATCAATCACACAGCTTCATTTAATTTTGTATGTGTTTCAAATAATCTTAAAAAATTGGATCCTGACCATGACTTCATGACCTTTGTTGCTAAATGTCAAAATAAGCAATAAACACTGATATGTTGCACGTGTTGTGAGCGCAATTTTTGATTCGCTTGTTTTTAAAAAAGCAACGGCGAGTGTTTTTCTGTTGCAAACTATGACGATGTTTATGTACTGAAATCAAGAAAGGTATTTAAAGCGAAATACCAGCCGGTATTTGAAATGCATCGTCGACAACTGAATTCTTACGTATTTATGCTAACTTACTTGAATTTAGCTCGAGTTTTATTCTAATTTATGTTCATTTGCATAAGCAGCCTAAGAACCCGATGCGTTTCAAAAACCGGCCGGTATTTCGCTAGTGATCGGGAAAAAAATGACCGCTGGTAACGTCCATAGATGAATCAAGAAGGGTTTCTCTCTTCATGGGGACGTCCGTAGTTAATAAAGTACAGTAGACACGTGTCGAGCCTTTGGACTACCGAGTTTTTAGAATACAAGACAAGTCGCAATTCTTTTCTTTATTCAAATCACCAACGTTTCGGCAAAGCCATTATCAAGGTGCAACCTCAAACTTGGGTAATTAAACCTGAACACATTACTAGCAATGAACAACTTCTACTAGCTTCATTTATATTTTATTTGACTCTAGTAGCGGGATTGCGTTACCGTGTTTTGAACGCAGGTCTCATCCCTTTAAATGATTTTTGATTTTGCTCTTATTTTCATGATTGTTTGTTGTTATTTCCTTCTCTTTTTGACACCTTTAAAATATTAAACTCATGATTCTTTTTTGACAATTGAAGCGAGTCGTTCCTGACAGTTTTGTTCTACAACCTGTCCAGGTAAAAAAAGTGACAAACCTATGGGAGATCGTGTATAAAGAAAGTTATTATTTTGAATTTATTGACAATGGTCCTTACTGTGTCCAGAAACGTTTTACCCATTGGGCACTGTCTATACTTTATACCGACTATATGTTGCTACACTATTTGTTGTTTACCTGTGTCACTCGCGTCATCTATCTCCACACCTCTATCTCTTTGTCACTCTCACTCTGATAGTTCCGTCTACGTGCATGAACTTTTTTTAACCGTGGGAAACTCATCACAAGGAAGGGAAACTGAAAAAAAACAGCACGGAATATCTAAAATTAGTGATTCAATATCGTTGTCCGAAAGTCAGTAGACTGGAAATTATCATATTATACGGCTGAACTGTGCAAGCGTGGTCATGTAAATTGCAAACCTATTCTGAAACATAAAAATTCAGCGAGTTATTTGGCAAAAAGAGACAGCATGGCGGCTATACGGTAGCCGCATTGAAAGACATACATTTCTCCTGCTAAGTATGTCCAAAAACCCAATAATCTCTCTCCAATTGTTGTAAGTTTTGGTTGGTAATTTTTGCCAAATAACTCGCTTAATTTTGTATTTTCAGGAAATATTGTGCTCATAATTGGAAGCCAGAGCTCAGGCGCATAATATGAAAAGTTTACACCACACTTGCTATCTGTTGGGTATGACTCTTTGACAATGACTTCGAATAGTGACACTGACCATTAAAAAACGAGAGTAGTTGCATTGCTTTTCTACCACGTGTCACCGTTTCCGTTGAGCTGATCCGGTTTCTTTTTGTTTGCGGAAGACCAAAAAAAGTGAACGCAAACGGAGCTTGCTAGAGAATTGTAACATAAATGACGTGTCTCAACGGTGAGTCCATAGAGTAGGAAACCACAACTTACTAAAAAGAACTTTTTTTTAATAAAAACATATTTTAAATTCTTCATGCAAATTATGTAAATTACAACTGGGAGCACAGGGTTCCGGCCGCCCATTTGCCCATTTGTAAATGTAAAATGTGAACTGTGAATTTTAACTACAACCGGGAAGAAACCACTATTTTTTATACATGCTAGGGTACCTTTGCTTTGCGAGTTATTAGACATTATTTTAAGAACTTGCCAACGCGAATCTCGACTCACTGAATCAACAAAATATTATTATAGTATTGCCTACATAGTCGCGTTTTCATATCCCCTGTTTTCTTTAGATTTGCCACTAAGGTCTTTATTAATATCGTTTCAGGAATGTCTTCATTAATTGTTCCAAGTCTGCTGCATATTTTGCTAGTTTTTGCTGCGCCGCAACTAGCCACAACAGATGATTTACTCATACAAGGGAGGAGTGATACTATCAGAGCGTTACACATTATTCTACAACGAACACAGTAAGCATTAACTCTTTCTTCAACTTATTCGGAGACAACCATACAACTGTTGACCTGTGACCAGATAGCCCACTACACTGAAAGAAACGAAAATATTAGAATGCATTGCTTATCGCGTTGGTTACACTGTCCGAATATTTAGTAAATAATCTTTATTTGCTAAGAAATTAAGCTGTAAATGAAGCTTTTTATATACATTGCAAATCTAACGTTCTCAGGCACTTCAACGTCATAACTTTACATGGCAATAAGAATAAGAAATCGATAAAGAAATGAATCAGAAAGTTGTCTTATGGACTAGTTAGTTATTGTTTGAATTGTGACATTGATTTGAACGTGAAATTTGCCATTTGAAAGCAAAAAAAAGAGAACTTAAGTGCGTCTATTGGTCTATTTACATACATGTACATAATTATTTTGTTTGTTTTTTTAATATTTTACTTAGTCCTTTAGTCCGCTGATCATGAGCACATTGTTGCTGAGGTTGCTTTTGATGGTCTTCGGGTTGACGCCTTCAGGCATTTTGTAGCACCTGAATTACAACTATTGATCAATTTTTAAAGTTACACGGTAAACCGAATAATTGTCTGCTGACTGGTTACTATTGTTTGCGAGAAAACTTGGCCACGATAAAGTCATCAAGGGGTCACTAAATGCGTTGACTTTCTAGTGACCATTTGATGGCCATGTGGTGACCAGTTGACAAAGTCACCCACGAAAAAAAATCAGGCAACCGTCACCCGTTGCCTAGGAACTCTCGAAATATTAGAGTTTGGCGGCACCGAAACTGGGTCTTTGCGACTTGCACTGCACTATCAATTTGTCCAAAACGAAACCCAAAAGTAACCATTTCGAACAATTAGTGTAACTCACTGTATCTGTTTTGATGTTCAGGGAAAAGATTGGCTAATCATTTTAATACAGCGGGTCATTTTAAATTCGTATGATCCTTACATATATGCTACCAACTAACCCCTTCACTCGACCAAAGGTGCAAAAGTGGTTAGCTGGGTCAAACTGGGGGAGATAAATCGGCTTCCCGAGAAAATTGGCCTCCGGGAAGTTTAAAGGCCAGTACTTTGGGCTTCAGCAATGAATTGGACCCCGGTGCACCATTTCTGCGGATTCGGTTGACCGAACCCGGTAGTATTTTATCTTATGAAGAAAACAATAATTGTAATTACCTGGTAATTGTTCTGGTAACGGTTCCGAATTTGTCTCCTCTTAGTTCGTGCTCAAAATGGACCTCGATAAAGTCTCCAACGACTCTCACCTACAATTAGTTTGGTTACTGTAGCTACAATCCAAAAACTAAAATGATGTCAAAAGTACCAGAGCTACCGTACTTAGTAGACAGTATGTCTAATTGTAAGTATTAGGTCTGATACATGCTAATTATTTGAAATTCGCCCACTATGCGAAAATAAGCAGCGATGATGTGGCTAAAAATTTCAAGTAAGAACTGAGAATTCTTAAGTTTCGTATAAAACCACCCTAAATTTTTATTTTTTTTTTATTTTTATTTATTGAAGTCTTTTCTGTATCTCTGACTATGTATTTAGACGATAAGCTGGCAAACCCAATTACTTGACTGCTCACCGCAATGTCCTTTGCTTCAAAATATGTAGCGTCGAGTGCCACTTCGAAATGCTTGTCGTCCTCCTTCACCTATAATATTAAAGCAGTATAACTGTATAACGCCCGCTGTTTGAAACGTATAATAGACAGCTGCATTTATATGTATTCAACAATAAGTGAGCTCGTATAGAGCTCGATTTTTTTTTATTCTAATCATTCTCATTTGCATATGACGCATGGGAATGAAGTTTTGCAAAATCTGTTTCAAAAACCGGATGTTGTACCGCTTTAAGCACGTGGCATGCATTATTACAGTAACATATATCATCAGCCGAGTACGGGTGTTCGTCAATGGTTGCCCTTTTTCGGCTTAGGCATAGGCTTTGGCACAGGCTTAGGCTTAGTCTTAGTCTTAGGACCTCTGCAGAACAAGTCATACGAAACATTGTATTGAACCAACCTTGAATAAAGGAGCACGCTCATGCAGCGTAAAATATTTATTTATCTATTTATTCTATTCTATGACCTAAATTTGCCTGATACCCGTTTATGAGTTTTTATATCATATGTTTACCTTGACAACTCCATCCTCTCCCTGAAGAGGCCAGTCCCAATACTTTTGCTGAGCTGGGGCTGGCTCTGCTTGCACGTTTCCCTGCATTCTAAATAAAAAACGAATTGCTACAATAACGGAATGCAATTAGGATAAACACGAAGTAGTGTACTGATGATAAGAAAACGGCCAATGATCATAATCTTTGAAAATATTTCTTCAAGGTATTACCTAATATTTTTTGTTAGTATTTTCCAAGCAAGATTTTAACCAACTTCAAAGGACTAAAGAACTTACCTTTTGTTGTTGGCGCTTTGTTCGTCTGTTAACTGAGGCTTGTCCTTAATTCTTTCACTAGGCTTTTATACTGAAGTTCACGTGTTCCTTAGGGTAAACATTTTGGTAAAGTACCATAACAATATCAGCTGTCTTGTATGATACCGTCGTTTCGAGAAGTTGGCAAATAGTATTTTAGTTTAAGACAGTCCAGAGAACTCAAACTTCAAGCTCCACCTCTTCCGTTTCAAAATGCCCCTAGCAGCTGTTCTGCACCCTACAATAACGCTATTTTTAACACCTAGACGGTCAACATCTGCAAACGGCGGTCAGACGTTTAGACAAGAAAGTATGTACTCTGAGGAGGGATAGACTTTACAGAATGCCCAGAGGAAATATTTTGAAACAATGTTTTCCATCTGCCCTTTCAATAAACAAACATTCGTGTAAAGCTGTAAGCACACGTGCCAAGTGAGACAGGCCTGCAAATGTCGAGCAAAAAGCGGAAGTGGGCTAATTTGACGCATACATTAAATTAAGCGGTTTTGGTTTTGGAAACACATCTCAAATAACTGTATTCCTACGTATTTATGTTAATTGTAAGTGGGGTCGAAATGGGTGGATTTTTTATTATAATAATGCTCGTTTGCGTGTACTCCATAGGGATGCAGTGATATTTTTCGCTTTAATTGTAAGCGAAAAAATGAAGAGTTTGCGACAGTCTCTTGTAGCGGTGGTTGGAGTTGGCGCCAGAGCAATCTAATTTTGAATTGTTTATGATGTTATTCCCCATATGGTTTGTGACCAATGTGCATGGGACGTCGCAATATTAAAACTATTTATTACTGGCCATGAAAGACAAAAAATCAATCAGCACTTGTACAAAAGATTTAAAAAATTAATCGTATTTAATAAGTCGACACGTAAAATAGAAATGCAACTGTAGAATGACGTGCAGACGCTTCACATATACAGAGATAAATCGGCTTTCGGGGAAAATTGGCCTCCGGGAAGTTTAAGGTTAAGGCAAGCCAGCATATCCGGCTCCAGAAATGAACTGGACCCCGGTGCTCCAGTATTATCTAATGTCGGTTCTTCCCCACAAGTGCTTTTATGTGGGTTTACAGTGGACTGCGTGTGGGCCATATTCAACTACTAACAAAAGCGTGGCAAAATCTAGGCAAAATCATGGCTAAGTGCTGTTTTCCAGTCAATATTTTATTGGAGAAAGACATACTTTGAATGTTAGTTTCTATACGTTGGTTTCTATATTGATATTTCAGAAGGAGCCTCGACAATCAAAAAATATCCGAATCAGCAAAGAGGTTATTCGCTGAGGCAATCGCTGACAGAGACGTGGACGACGGTGTACCAGCGAGGTTTAAAGAGCGGAGGAGGCGAAGTATCGCTAACGCCGTTGTTGAATCAGGTTGGTGTGGGACTTACATCGTGAAACACCGAACTATCGCCGCGCACAAAAAGAGGTTCCGTCACAACATTCACTCTAGAGTGCGCGAATCTTAAACGTAGCACCCGTGGTGCACCCGAGGTGCCCCTGAGGCGTACATATGGCGCACAAGCGCTGCCGCTCTTCCCCTTACAATTAGAGGTTCGATGCAGGTGCGCCAATTATGAACGTTGTGGCGACAAACTGTGTATGTGTTAGCTTGTATGTATTAAACTTTGTTAGTTCATGCACAACGAAAATTGCAAAAAATAACACAAAAGCTAAAATGTTTTTATTGAAAATACAACAGATATTAGGTGCTTCTCTTTCCCACAAGTCTCAAGTGCTTTAATGTGTTAGAATCAGCAACGTACGATTTTACGTCATTATAAATTTATAAATAATTATTTGTTGGCATCCAAGAACATTACAATCAAAAAAATAATAATAATTCAAATTTTGCGCCACCTGCTTCGCGAATCCACACTGTTTTTTCCTTGATCAATGGGTGCTGCTCCCTACATGAGACTGTTTTCATACACAAAATGATAATCTAACCTTATTTATGCATACAATTGCTCCCAGATCCAGATATTGCCAAAAAAATCTGCAAATACTGACAGCGCAAATATCAATTCATGTTTATTTGTTGCATTGTCCAATAAATTTTTAACGTGTTTTACAGTCGAAATTCAAAGAGTCCTTCTCTCTATCAGGTATTTTTATGGGCCCGTCTCCTTAACTGCTTCTAATAAATGTATAAGGGCTTATTGAGGGATAGACAAAAAATAATAATAATAGCCATTAAAATAAGGTCCAACAGACCAATGGGTTCCGGTTCAGGTGTTCACTGCTTAAGGCATTAAGGCTTACGGTAACTCAATCTATTTTTCAGCGCATTGCGAGCACATTGATATCGTCGACTGCACGGAATATAATACCCAAGAAATGTCGTGTATGTTGACGGCCACAGGAATGACTTGTTGTGTTTGTGTAGGACGATTGAACGATATTCACAAAGGATGGACCGTTTTCAGGTAAGCGAATAGTTTTATGGTAAGGACGTAAGGGAGAAAAGAAAGAAAAATAACAATGGATAGCAGGAATAGAGGGAGAGAGAGGAGAGAGAGACTATGCAACGTGGAACGCGCTTTGGATGCGATGGAGAAGCGGCGGGTGGGCGAAAGTGTACAAATCCAGGTGGCGCATCTGTCGGCTCTTGTCCGCGCCGCGCACCTGCAACGCGCAGCTTGCTTGGAAGTCACCCTCTTTCAATATAAAACTAAACGGTTCGCCACCTATGCGCTGTTTTTCACCGCACGCTTCAATCCGCCATTTGAACGCGGCACCATCTCTTCTTTTCACGAGTAGACCACACATCCTTTGGTAAGCAAAAAGTGGAAGAAATTGATATAGTCTAAACGTTATCGTGTATTGTTCGGCGGTACCCAAAAAACGTCGTTGTCCAAATCAGAGTGCGGAATAAATAAATAAATAAATAAAGAGAGATAGAGAGTGAGAGGAAGAGACAAGAGGGACGGAGGGAAAAGAAAGAGTTAGGAAAAGAGAGAACATCCAGAAGGCCACGTGCCGTATCTTCGGTTTGAGTGCCACTTTGCCTTTCTGTGATCGCGCTCGTGTAACAATCAATTTTAAGCTAACCATCAGACAATAGCCATGATCAACTTCAAGTTGAACCCTGCCAGAAATATTTACGAAAATTTCGTTTCCGGGTTTGGCAAAAAAAAACATAAATAACATCTTGATTCTAAGGACTTCTGTAATTTGGTAGAGAAGATTCAATAAAGTCGGTGATCTTGATGGAAAAGAACAAATATGTAAAGCTTGCAATGATGTAGAACTATAGGGAATGAGCATAAAAAAGGCATTAAAAATAACAATACGATTAAAACTGGCTGTCATATTTTTCGTTTTGAATTTTTTATTGATTTTCTTTGCTAATATACATCGCTAAATACGGAATAAGGTCCCACTCGGTTAGCTTGTACATAAGCGAATAAAAGGCACAACAATTTGTAAGGAAGCGTCAACGAACTATTTGAGGTCAGTAAATGATACGGTGTGTAAAAGTAAGCACATTCACAAGTCAATGTAACAACAAGTAGGTAAAGGACAAGAATAGGTGACAGCAATGTCGATGCTTACTGTGGAAGTACTAGAACTAGACTACAGACTGCAGACTTTCTGAATTTCTTTGGAATATGCACATTTGTCTTGCAATTGCAGATGTTTAGTCTAGACTCTCGTCGAAGCTATGGGTGGGCCTTCCCTTGCGTCCATATTTGGGAATATAGACATGGCTTCTTCCTTAAACGCACATTCCACAGGGTTCAACAAAGTGTGTCAACAGAGACTTATGTACAGTGATAGAGAAAGGGTGCGAAGGAGAGAACATGATAAAGTGTGAGAAAGAGAGTGGTAGAGAGAGAGGGAAAGGGAAAGGGAGGAGTCCCACAGTTCTTTGAAGAGTGAAGGAATTTCCTTAGCGAGCAGTGATCAGAAAGAACGATCACATACTCTTTTAGCTTTCACTAAGAATTAATCTTCTTCTTCTAGGTGAACTTCGTCAAGGCCTAAGCCTGGCAAAAAAGGGTAATCAGTGTTATTGGCTTTCTAGGTTTCTAGTTCTAACAAAAATACTAACTGAACAACGTGTGTATGCCGAGTGAGATTTTGCTTCATTACTAATATGTCTAAGAGAGCAGAACTTGAAAAACATTGGGGTGTTCGTAGATCCTTTATCGAGAAAGTGCTCTATCGCCGGGCAATCAAATAAGAACCCAGCCGTGTCTTCTTCGGTGTGCTAGCGCATCGCGGCTGGCTGTGTTTTGACGGGCGAGATCACCGCCGCGCACACTATGACTATAAAGTTTCTCAGGGTGTGACGCACATCCATCCACATGAATCTCAATAAGAAGTTTTGTGTGATTTATTCAGATATTTTATTCAGATATTGAATTGACTAATACAATATGAGTATATACTGTATCAGCCAAAGCTTGGAAAACACGAGATTCTTATAGAACCTTTTATTGATATAAACGGTGGTAGTCTGTCTTGGTCTTGGCTTATAAAGTCCGAAGTGCAGGGGGGCTTCCACAAGCCTCTGCCGTGCACTGGCGGCGGGGATCTTCTCGTCCACAACGGCGCTGGTCACTTAAGCTCACCACAGAGCTATCCACACTACGGTTTTAATACGGTACCGATAACCGTGAGCAGATTTAGGGCTCTGTCAGACCCGAGGCAGTTTAAAGGTACTCTGCCAACTTGTGCGCTTTATTATAGAGGACGCCCGCCTCTTTGTCGTTCAGGAACTGTAGAACAGGAACTGATACTCAACTCCTTCAGCAGGAGTTTATATTACTATAGTTAGATGCTAATAGTTACTGTAATTAGTAAACAATACACTTCTAGACAACTTGTATTGTAGCTGTTACGGAATACGTTTCTGGTTGTGACAATAGTCGCAACACTCCCAAGACGAGAGTTCTCTCATTCTCATTAATACTTAACATTCGTTTGAAACGTAAGGAACTGATTTTACCTTAAGCCTTTTCGCTATGATGAATGATTGTCAGATATAAATTGCAACGTACAACTATTTGAATATTAATATTGTAAATTATTCTAGTTGGGGGTTTTCGATTTTGAATTGGTAAAGTGTGCTCCGGCGCACCTTCCCGAGACGGAAATTGTAATACTGAAACTTTCTCTCTTTATCGATTCAATGATCTAATCCGAAATATACAACGTATCTTCGTAGATGTTTTCTTTATTGTCCTCCTTTCCCATTCATTTGTTCTAGCTGCTGTTATTCTAATTTATATGCTGAATGGTGTTTTTGTTTGAACATTATTTCACCGTTTTTACGTCTGATATCAATCGATTTGATCATCCGATCATGAAAGTATGCACTCAAATCCCTTGGTAAGGTTGAGCCAGATTGCTTTCTTAAAATCTATTGTCATATTTTCTATAATAAGTTGATTTCTCAGCAATAATGCTGAGTGGGTTCAACTTCTACTACTGTTTCAGTTGAGCTGTCAATTTCTTCATTTACTTCAGTGGTATAGTCTATTTCGGTAACGTTAACTTTGTATTTTGGCTTATTGCCTGACTCTTTTTTCAGCATTGTTGGGCGCGGCTTCTGGTAGTCCTCAAATGAAATTGAAGTCGCTGGATTTTGATACTTCTTGAGAGGAACTGGACTTTGCGGATAAACTTTTTTCATGGAACTATCTTTCATATTCTGGTTCCAAGTTACTTGCCTATTTTCATGGGATCTTGATCCATTTCCAAATTCTGGATATGACTTGTATCTGTTTTGTGAGTTTTCTCCCGAGAATCGTTCGTGCTGGTTATTTTCCCATTTCTTTGCGGCAGGTGACTTGTAACTATGATATCCATGAAATTCTTTTTCCATTGAAGTTTCCACTGATTCGTTTGGGTGACATCGTAAGGAATTTTTCTCGCTTTTATGTTTGTGTTGGTGGAACGATGTGCAAATTTTAGTGTTGTGTTCTTTGTTGCAAGAACTGCAATTTTCTTCAGTGCAGTTTTTAGTTACATGATCAATTTCAAAACACTTTTTGCACGCGTTCTGCTGGTACAATATGTCATGCATAGCATGCTTATCTTTGTATTCAGAACAGTTGATTGTTCTATGACCAGTTCGTTTGCAAATCAAGCATGGTCTGAAAGCTGCGATTTCATTATAGTAATAGTCTTTAGCTCGAGCATTGTCTACTTTAACAGTAATTTTCGTAAAAATGCTCTCGAACAATTTCTCCGTGCTATGTTCTTGTCCTTGTTGTCGTTCTTCTTGATGTACGGCATTTATTATCTCCCAAGGAAACCTTCTTTTTATTTCCTGTCTGAACATCATGTTATCCAAATTTTCATATTTGCTCAAACGTAGGTAAATTGCCTTTAGATTGAAGAATGTTGCCTGCAATTGTTGTGTACATGAGCTTGCTTGTGGAATTCTGGCAATTTGATTGTATAAGGCTCGTTTCTTTGTGATAGGATCACCAAATTGTGTTTTCAACAATCTAACTGCATCGTGGTAGCACTCACTTGTTACTGGGAACTGTTTAATACATTCAGCTGCTGCGCCTACACATAATTTTTTAAGTGTCATGAATTTCTGAATGTCTGGACACCTTTGTGAATTAATTAGAGAATCAAATTGTTCCCAGAAACTATCGAATGCTTCTGGGTTCCCGTCAAAATGTGGAATATCTATTTGTAAAAGTGACTTGTCTAGTTTCCATTCACAATTTGTACCATGTCTTTCATACCCTCTCATGTACGGAACCGTGGTTTGGTTGAAATTAGGATTCTGACCATTATACGGGTTGTTTTGTGGCACATAAGGTGTACTATGCATTACAGGCGTGTCCCTTGGTACATTTCTGTAGTCTTGCTGAAGTTGAGGTGATAAATACTGTGGACGAAACGTATCCTGCGCATTAGGCGTCCTCAGTGAATTATTATTATTTCTTTGTGGATGCACTTCACGTGTTCCCTCTAATACTGCTTGCACTTGTTCTTTAAACGCTGTGAGAAGATTCTCAATTTGTTGTAAAAGCTTTATACCTTGTTTCTCAAAAAAGAAATCCTGAAATTCTCCCTGTTTTTGATATGCTTCACTTTCAATAGTTCGCATTTTGGTCATTAATTTTTCTAGACTGGTAATCGATTTGTTCATGTCTTCAAGTACCTTTGTTTTCATGTCCACACTCAGTTTTTCCTTATGAAGATTTTCATAGATTTGGATACCATACTCATAACTTTCCAACTTTTGTGCAACTTCATTTGTAATTCTAGTGCACAATCTTTTAAACGTCGTCAAATCTGATATTCTCGTTTGTATAGGAGAATTATGAACTTTCTGAACTGAAGTTTGACGTCCAGTTCTTAAAATAGTAGTATCTGAGGAAGAGCTACTTCCAGAATTATCAGACGCTGCCTGACGTGGATTTTCCATACCAACATTAACTGAAACATTCTTAAGCTTTTTCGAGTGATCGCTACGTTTTTTAAGTTTCTTCGTTCTATGGTTAGCAGATTGAGAGATGTGAGAAGGATAAGAAGTGAGATCAGAGATTGAAAGGTTGTGTAACAGATTTGTATTCTGTGTATTACAGGCACAGAGTGCCGTTAGATCGAGCGCCTGGTCGCTCGGTTGGTTCCTTCCACTTTCGTGAAAGGTATTGGCAAAAGGTGGTTCGGATGACTTCGCGGTCGCCATGAATTGACTAATACAATATGAGTATATACTGTATCAGCCAAAGCTTGGAAAACACGAGATTCTTATAGAACCTTTTATTGATATAAACGGTGGTAGTCTGTCTTGGTCTTGGCTTATAAAGTCCGAAGTGCAGGGGGGCTTCCACAAGCCTCTGCCGTGCACTGGCGGCGGGGATCTTCTCGTCCACAACGGCGCTGGTCACTTAAGCTCACCACAGAGCTATCCACACTACGGTTTTAATACGGTACCGATAACCGTGAGCAGATTTAGGGCTCTGTCAGACCCGAGGCAGTTTAAAGGTACTCTGCCAACTTGTGCGCTTTATTATAGAGGACGCCCGCCTCTTTGTCGTTCAGGAACTGTAGAACAGGAACTGATACTCAACTCCTTCAGCAGGAGTTTATATTACTATAGTTAGATGTTAATAGTTACTGTAATTAGTAAACAATACACTTCTAGACAACTTGTATTGTAGCTGTTACGGAATACGTTTCTGGTTGTGACAATAGTCGCAACAGATATATTTAGACGATAACAATAATAATTCGTAACCTTGTCCTGTCTAATATTAACAATATGTTTGCAAGTTCAAGTAATTAACAGATGCTGCATTGACATAACACTAATTTTACCCACTAAATTGTTTAGTAAGCTTCATCATTTCGTTGTGCTGATTTTGATTTTTTAGGTTCTGCGGCTATTGGTTGGCTAGGATTGCGGACTGTGTAATACTCTTTTTTGAGTTAGAATATTGTTTCTCTCAATTTTACTTACACCTTTAATTTTGATAACCGGTTATAGCTCATTTAGAAATAGCATAAAATAGAAAATAGACGTTCTGGAAAACGCCTTGTGGTTAGAAATGAATGTTAGTGAATAGCTTTCGTTTTAATGTCCGCTCTTCTTCTTATTTTAACTGAGATCTTGCTGAGATCCCGATGTCCTACGTCCGATTTCCTAACAAATTGTAAAATTATATCATATCGTATATACTATAATTTTATGCAATTTCCACTCATCCACTTCGACTGCCTGTATTTTATCACTCACAGTGTTGTGTCTCATTACGTGTTAATTTCATGACATTATGCTTTCGAGCTCAATCTTTCCTTTAAAAACGGGTGTGTGTCTTGATCTGATTTATCTCAGTTCTTTATTTGATTAATAATAAAGTTTTCTTTGTCAATGTTTCGACGCTTTAACATTCTATTAGGTTCAGTACATTGCATATTATACGGCGTAAAAATGAAACGTGTACTGTTGACAACTTCATAGTCAAAGGAATGGTGTTTCTTCTTCATAAAGATTCTCTGCTCGACGAGCAGAGAATCGAATGTTAGAAATGAATGTTAGTATACCATATATGTGTATATAACTAATTTGCCTTGTTTTTAATTGAGTCCATACTCGAGTACTTCTATATGAGGATCACAAATATGTAATGTATGTATTTTTCAAGCAGGGTTTAGTTTTATTCATTTATTTAGACGAAGACATTTAAGGTGAAACTTGCGTATGACATAAAATGAAGAACGAAGGAACAAGTTAGAAAGAGCAAAAGGGGTAACAACCGAAGACAATGGCTATAAGGATAAAAATATATGTAATCTAATGCTACATACAAATCAATTTTTACAGTGAAGCTATGAATTCACTAAAACAACAAATAAAATTACTTATTCTTGAGCGTTTACCAATGTTTCTCAATGTCAGCAAAATCTAAAATCTAAAATTTTACTGCATTTAATTATGAAACTATGAATCCAAATAAAAAATTAAAATTACTTATTCTCATGTGTGTGCTATTATTGTTTTCCAACGTCAACAAAATTTAAATTCGCAAATAATAAAAACTGTTTACTGCTTCATTCCTCTGATGGTGAGCATGTTATTTGCCAGCGAACTCTTGACCGTTTTTGGATTGACACCGTGAGGGAGACGGTAGTTTCTGAAATAAATAAATTAAAGAAGAATACTGAAACCCTGAGCTTGTGCCGCGCAGAACACACGGCGCAGTTTTTGGATTTGCATCGAAAGTTGGTATTATCACACGGACAAGGGGGCCGCACTGTCTGAGTTTTCCTCGTTTAAATAAATTAAGATTTTGATTTTAAGTTTGGTACAGTTTTGTTCCTCTGATAGTGATTATCAATTAACGATTTATTATTATCCTATAGGTCTTCAGTTAAGAATGTGACAGTAGTTTAGTATCCGTTGGCATGAATAGCATTCATCGAGTCGCAAAATATCTATATTTACCACCAGGATGCGCACGCAGAATACAAAGTTTAAACTCGCAAACCTGGTAATATTTCTTGAGACGGTGCCGAACTTCTCGTTGTGCAACTCATGCTCGAAATGAACTTCGATTAGGTCGTTGACCACTTTTACCTAAAAAAAAACTCGTATTTGTTTATTAGTTTATTTTCATAGATAAATTAATAAAACCTTACATTTAAGAGTGCATGTCGGGAATTCGGAAGCCAGTAATCTTATTTTTACAAGAAAAATCTACCGTAATATCCTTTGGCTCGAAGAAAGTAGCGTCTAGGGCGACTTCAAAGTGCTTGTCGTCCTCAGTGACCTGAATGAAACGAAATTGAACGCTTTTAAGCGGGAGGTGGATCACAAGATTCAACAATAGTACACTACAGATCACGAGTTCACTCAGGGTGTAAACTGATCAGTTGGTTTGAAAAGTATGTACTTTTGTCAGCAATTTGCTGTTGAAAAAGCCAACTGTCGCGCTTTCTGAGTTTGATTAGGCAAGTTCGAGGGAACGGATATTGGATATTTCATTTCAAGTTTTGAAATAATTTTTTACTGCTAACAACTATTCGTCTAATAGTTCCGTGCGCGATCTAGTGTGAAAAACCAAGCTTTACTTACGCTTTCTTTGATGATTTGGCTCGGATGCCCTATGCTAGACCTTCACTCACAATTTTTCTTTGTAATTGTCATGTTAAAGGGACAGGCCCATCAAAGTAAACCTATATTTACGATACGTCCATAGTGACTATCAAGCATTTTTATTACAATATATACAAACTAAATTTCACATTTATTTGCCATGGAAAACTTTTTTCCGATGCGCTCAGCTCAAATGTATACCGTAAAGCCGCAAATATCCTTGTCGTCAATGCAAATTTATCGTGAAATTATAATGCGATTAAAATTTGCATATATGGCTTTGAAATCTGCAGTTTTATGGTATACATATGCGTTGAGCGCATTGGGAAAAAGTTGTCTAGGGCGAATAATGGTGAAATTTAGTTTGTATATATTGTAATAAAAATGCTTGATAGTCATTATGAACGTATCGTAAATATAGGTTTATTTTGATGGGTCTGTCGAAGCTGAGAGTTCCACACTGGATATATTCCACCCACACTGGATATATTCCAAAGTGACTGGTGACAATCGCCGACAAAAAGGACAGTCTCAGCTTTAATTCTTTTAATCGTCTCGCTTCTTACCTTGACAATCCCGTCGTCCGACTTCAAAGGCCAATCCCAAAGAAGTGGCTTCTCCTTCTCTTCTGTAGTTTCAAGGGGAATCTTTTTTCCAAGCGCCGACATATCTAAATGTATAAGGTTATTATTTACCGTCCTCAGTAACTAATTTTTGTGCATTACGGTAAATTTGTCGCCTGCAGGTTACTATGTCTCAACTTACCTCAACTAGCGCATTTGGGTTTACAAGGCACAAGAGGCTTCCATTGGTGCATGGTGATTCGGCACTGTCGTGCGCAAACTTCTAGTCACTAGTCTACGACAATGTTCTAGGCTACAGCGCTACACCAAGGCCTAAGCCAAGTAAATGTAAAGGACCAACCTGATATCTTCTGGTTAGTTAGTTTCGTAGATCAGTAATTTTACCAAGCTGGTTATCCACAAAGGTTCATCCTCGTTTTTATACCTCGGGCCGGTGTTTCAAAATAGGCAGCGGTGTCGTAAACAAATCTGTAGGATACCATGAGATTCGTACGGTGCAATAACAGATATCGGGACTTGCAGTAAGAAATATTTGGCAACGTGCCAGTTTCTCGTAAACCCTGGGTTTTGCTCATATTAAGATCAGCTGTTAGCCGCATAGAGTATGCAAAGTGGGGAGAAGCTGGGTGTAGGTATTTGTGACACCGCCCATTTCACTTGAGTAGAGTGCTTTGTTGTGGTTTAGTCAAACAGGTGATGGTATGTTTGACCGCCTGGAGAACTGGATAAGCAACCATTTTTCAAATGCATAAATAAAACATCGTTATTTTCACGTTTATTTCAAAAAGAAAATGTAAAAAAAGTAATACGATTAAACATGTTTATTAAATAAAAATATGCGTGTGGAACAAATTCGTTATTGTATATTTCTTAATTTTGCAATATGAAATTACACGCGAACCTATGAATTTTCAGTAGAGATGTTCCACCGAATAAATTACTAACACATCTAAAAGACGAACATAATTTAAGTTCTAATAATTGCAATGGATTCAATAATTTCTACATGATATACGTTATTGTCACGGTTATAGTAAAGCAACATGGAATCAATGAAAGACAAAGTAAAATAAGGCACAGGTAATTATGCATATGTATCTTAAAGGGATGGGTTCACTACAAAATCACCTTGTTTTTAAGCTTTACTTTGATTGTACAAAGGAAAACTTAAACAAAGAGCATAAAAAATATTCCTTGAATTATTCCCTAGGGAAGATATTAGGTAAAAAAAGGTGAGTATTGATCTTTTTCCGATAAAGTTGTACTGCAAGATAAACTAAGGAAGCTAAGAGATATGGCTGAAACACACTGTTTTGAGCAAAATAAACTGTAGTCTTCATCGTTTATTTCACATAAAACAATGAAAAAAACAGTGTGTTTCAGCCATATATCTTAGCTTCCTTAGTTTATCTTGCAGTACAACTTTATCGGAAAAAAATCAATACTCACCTTTTTTACCTAATATCTGCCCTAGGGAATAATTCAAGGAATATTTTTTATGCTCTTTGTTTAAGTTTTCCTTTGTACAATCAAAGTAAAGCTTAAAAACAAGGTGATTTTGTAGTGAACCCATCCCTTTAATGTAAAATACTGAAAAATATACTAAAATAATAGATACTGAAAAATTATGCATATGTATCTTAATGTAAAATACTGAAAAATATACTAAAATAATAGAAAAACGGTCGAAAAAAAATCAATCAAAAATAAGTTATCGCTCTCTCTCTCTCTTCTTGTTGGAAACCGCATATAAATTAAGATTAATGAGTAAAAAAGTTTTCTAGGGTTGAAGCAGTATTGTACCTACCTTGGGAAATTTGCATATGTTACCTATGTATCCTATGCAACTTTGGTACCCGAAGCTTCGGACGGACAACACCAATTTGCATAGATACATAGGAAGTGCGTATCATATGCAAATTTCCCAAAGTATGTATAATACTGCTTTAAATTGCTGTAGAAAAGGTTATGGCAAATACTGTAATCATATAGTGTAATTTACAATTGTCCTCTTCGTTGGCGAATAAGACTGGCACATTGAATAACACACGATGTATCCTGAAATGATATTTTTTAAAGTAATAAGCCACATAACAAATGCATCACGTCCAGACCTGTTCCTTCATAACTAACTAAACAACTTCTTGCTGAGAATGGCAGTTTTTGACATAAGGGGAAGATACCTCTACAATTTCCGAGAATAAATAGTCCTCGAGAAGTGATTCGCATCGCTCCACTACAATAGTGTGGCACTCGGGCTGAAAGTATTTTTTTTGTGAGTCAACCTGGGGGTGTGTAGTTGTGATTTTCTGAAGATTTGGGTGCGCAACTACGTCCTACGTTTTGCTATAGTGGCGCACTGGCATACACAAATGTGGTCGACTGATAAAATTCCTTTTTACTTTGGACCAGTTATGTACTAAAAACATCGTTATTTGTTCTAGAACACTGATTCAAATGCAAGCATCCGGAAATAAAGCAACTTACTCCATCCGCAGTACACGTACATGTGATACAAGGTGTTATTCTCTTAGTACGCCCTCTATTGATCACCCGATGATCCATCACACAGAATTCTGAAGCAAACATTTTCTGGCGTGGATTCTTTATTTGGTTTCATTACTCAAGTTTGAGGTTAGCATTAGCCCCGAAACCCTGAGTTATAGCTTATTGTAAGTCACTTTATCGTGGAATCTTCAAATAATCTTTAAAAAAATTATGAAAGAACCCACGTCGATCAAGCCATTCGGTCAAATCTGTATCAGGCAGCTCCTCGCATGAAATTGGAGCATTTCTGAAATATAAAGTCAATTTTCAAAGTAATCATAAAAATATAATTCAAGTAAATTTTGCTAAGCGCCCTATCCGTGACTGGAGGTCAAACAAACAAACAAACAATAAAACCGACGTCAAATCATCCTGCATCAGGAACACATTCGGTTGAATCTTGCTCGCCCATTGACTGTTCAAACAAAGAATCTTCGCAAGAGTCGTCTTTCGGATTTCGGCCAATTGATCTAGATTTCGCAAAGATACTCGATATTGCACAACTTCTTTCGCTAGTGCCTTTCGCTAGTGCCATATGGAAGCCCAAGTTTCGGCAGGCTCACAAACAGAGTTGTCGTCAAGTTTATTATAATTATAGGGACATACGAGTAAGATTCTGCGGCACAATAAACTAATATTGTATATATATATATATATATATATGCCTAATGTTCGTTTCAATTAACCGGTTTTTAAACCAACCAGGCGTGAATCGGGTCATCGGGAGATCGTTTTCATAATAGAAGCGATCACATTTCTTGAGACGTTGCATTTGCTCGGCAATGATACATGCGAGCATTGGGCCGACCAGGGCGCCTAAAATTTTTAATACAGATTACAGTTGACAAATTCGAAGTCGTGTAAATACTAATGGGTCAGGCTCATGAAAAACATTCACGTGGAATTTACATAGCACTGATTCGACAAAAGACGATCGAAATAATACAGAAAACCACATGATATCATCACAATCAATGTTTTTTCCACGGTCAAAAGAGTTAATGTTACTCAGAAGTTTTAAGTATATTATAGTTTATAGTCAAACCTTTAAGTGCTCGTTCACTCATCAACCCGGGGAACAAGTCAATATCGTCAACGTGTTCGTACACTGACTTTAGTGCCTGAACAATCAATTTATTTATTTTAGTTAGTTGAGCACTGACATACATTTTAGGATTCCTTTTGGTACAATTACTAACCGGACAAATAAAGTAAATTTTTTTATAATACTAATAAGTAATTTTTATATTAGTGACATACGCGGATTGTATCCTCTTCCATTGTATCCCGGAGATCTCTGAAGTCGCGGGCTCGCGGGAAGCCGCACATTTCTCTAAAAAAAAAGTAGACATATTTTGAGAAATCAAACTAATTGTAAAAAATAAATGACAGTATTGACGCGACAGTTATATTTTCTACCTGTATGCATTGTACGGCTGTACTCCATGGTCCCGGGCTCGTTGGATATTTACCGCTGGAAGGTCAATGCCTGGAAGAGTACATATGCCAAAATGATATACCAAGGTTGCTAATTCTTATGGGAATTTTTTTCTTCTTTAATATTTATAATTCTACTCAAGTGCCATAAGTATGTTTTGTGCTTAGAAATAACCTGTGAGTGGTCCTCCAGGCTTCGCAAACAAATGGTTTCTCACAGCATTTGTGATATGCCGGTCAAAGGCCATACTCTGCGCACCAATAAGTCCCATAAGAAGGGATTCCATATGTCCAACACTCTGGTTGTAGAGAGAAAGTGGATTGGAGAAATGGTCCTGAAAGAAAACATAATAAAGGTCCAAGGCCCACTATATGGTTTTCTCGTTTTGTTTGTAGGTTTTTCGTGCATGTGCGCCATGTTTTCTCGAGAACTTTACAAAAATGCACATGGTGAGGCGATAACAGCATAAATTGAACTACATCCAACCTTGACTAATTGTAATTACCTTCAGATCAACAGCTTCAGTGTCATTGGAAAACACAGCGTTCATTCGGGGGAATTTTCCTCTAATTAGAGTGTGCCCAAAACGGAATGCAGAAGTGGACATTTCTTGCGTAATTGATGCATCACAATGCTCGTCGTAATCTAAAATATCACAATTTATTCTCTACTGATATAACGAACTTCTCAAAATGGTGTGACTTTTTGCACATCTTTTATGTTTTGTTAGACGACAGATTGTAAATAATATAATAGACAGTGAATTGGTTTCTTTTATTACTAGCAGTACTATGACGAATTGCTTGTAAATTCTTATTTTTTTTAGTATTTACGAAATAAACCGTAGACACGATTGGTATTTTAGAATCATTGTATTTAATCGATGAAAATCTGTTAAAAAAAAAGAAAAAATACGCCGGGGTTCAAGTGGAATAATGGTAATTGTTCACCGCCACCCACCTTTATTGTATCCAGTTTTCTTCGGCATCAGGTCATATTTTGCCATTGTTTCACAACCAAGGACCACTGGCAACCATTCAGCATAGATGATATGTTGCCATTTGGCGATCATTATACGGCGTGTTTCCTTAAACGGTCAGGCGCATGTTAAAAAAAAGTTGTGATTGTATTCTTATAATAAATAAATAATTTATTGCGCACAAAGACAATCAAAGAATGCAATGTTACTTGCAGTTTGTGTTATAAAATTTCTTAAAATTTCTTATTAAAAATATTCTTCTATGTGAACACTTCAGTAAATAAGTGCAGGTAAAAATTATTCCACTGTGAAATTGAAACAATCGTCGTTGTATTTTACATTCTAGCTCACAAGAATGCAATCATACGCAAAAAAATGCTCAAGGGAATCCTGTCACCTGGAACAACTGCTCATCCGTCCAGAAATTGTTGATTTTGTGCAATTGAGTGGCAATACGATTGTGCTCACGAAGAAGTACAGTATGGATTACGGTAAGCCCAGGCTGTTCATTAACTCGCTCGTCGCCCGCTTCGAAACATTTCAGCCTAAAGCTTATGGTTTTTAGGAAGTGTGTGAAAAGATTAAAATAAGTAAAAGTTAAATGTTGCAAATAATGTTGAATAGCTCACTTTGCATCCCTGAGTATCGATCGACAGTCGCGTTCTTGTGGACCCTGCGGAAGCGCCTCTTTATTGAATCTGAATTGTTATATGTTGAACTATAATTGTTTGGAAACGCATCGAATGCTTAGGCTAAGCCGAAGCCTACGCCATTACAGTTCTTGAGGTTTGCTCTCTACCGGTACAATTTGCTCTCTACCGGTTGAAAAAAGGCATCGAGAACGACTTCAGCAAATAGCTCAATGAGGAAGATACCCCAAATTGGTGAAATTGAGCAGTCCATTTCTGAATAGTCTCAAATGATTGGCCTCACAATCAGTCGATCCATAAATAACGGAGGCATCAAGGAATGAAGTGAGTTGATTTAACTAAAACATTCACATTTTACGGATACTAAAGTTACGTAACGCACACATTTCATCGTTATCACTAACAATTACAATTTAAAATAAACCCATCTAACCTGATTACGGTATCCAAGAGTCAATTGCCCGAGTAAACTTCTTGCGAATGGCATACATCTAGGAGTTCCGTCATCATGCTTATGAGGAAAGAATGGGTCTCCTTTATCAATCTTGATTGGGAAGCAGTGAGCTAAACAAGACAATTTATAATATAGACTATATTTTTGGTTAGGCTTTGATTGAACTAAGTGTTGCTGTATATGGGCATCCGATTTTTTTCTCATTAATGAAAAGAAACACCGTTTTGGGTTTGTTCTTAACTCACCTGATAGTTTTTCGGTAGAATCGCATCTGGAGCAGTTCAATATCGTATTATTTGGTCCTGGATTGAATCGTGTTAAAACTTATTGTTAGCAAGTTGCCCTGTTCAGATTCATAATAAGGATAAAATGTTCTATGAATTTTCGTACTAACATATAACGATTAGCATACCGCATACCTCTAGCAATAGGGGAATGCATCATATCGTGGTCCAAAATTTGTCCAAATTGCATGACCATATGGGTGAACTTGACGTGGAATAAAGGAGCGTCGCTATGTACAGCATTGGACACAGTCCGGGCTGATGGAAGCTCTTTCTTGCTCTTGGAACGAGTACGTGGAGAATCAAAACCTATTTTGGAATAATTACAGATAATTACACACATCAACACCTTTATGAATGCAAAGTTAAAAGACGTCAGCAGACGGAGATACTTTTGCGATCAACATCGTATGTGCTCGTCGAGTGGCTTAGGTACTTAGATACAGGCAAGCATACATCCAATCTACTAATTCATATCATAGCCCATAGTGCATTGTAGCTTCTTCACCATCATCATATGCAGGGTCCAGAAGACGACGCATTGGTCCAAAGGCGTTTCCATATTTTGGGAATTTCAGATTGTTACACCATCCGCTGTATGTTCTAAAATCAAAAAATGGTGAAATACAGAACATTTCGAAATTCGACCACCACCACCCGAAGTCCCCAGGCTCGTGGATCACGTATAAAAGCTTTAACATTCAAATTGTTGTCTTCCAAGTTTGCTCAAAACAATATCATTCACCTGTATTTGGATGTGTGGTCACATGGAAGTGGTTGCGGTAGACACTCTTCTCTTCGTTGATTATTGCGACCTAAAAGGATTTTCTACGGAAATTGTTTTGGTCCTCAAGCTCTTGCCGCGTATCATTTTCGAAATGTAATAAGCATTTAATTGGTTACATTACAGAAATCTTTAATTGATATGTGCCGCGTTGAGAACTTTGGTTGCCAGGTTCAATTCCACTACAAACCTCTGAACGAAATCAATGGTGATAATTCTAAGCCAGAACAAACCTAAGAACGGAGTGAAGTTGCCAATAATTTTGGGCACGTCGACTTCAGGAAGGAGTTGTTGGAGGGTAGCGACATCGAGCGCGGCTGGGAGACGCTCTTTCTCATCGAGACCATTACTGTAATTGTACTACTTCTACGGTATTATAGGGAAATTGCAAACATCGTCGGACTTGTGCCCTTCCCACAAAAAAAACGCGGCAGTGAGATTCCATCATTCCATGAATTCTTTACTTTTTGTACTGCTGAAATACAGGATATAACCTGATCCGACCGTGAATATTCAAGGATATAATGATTAAATCCCACCCATCGATCAGGATCTTTGTCGTCTCACTGAGTATTCCCGCAGTTCGGGCAATGTCGAGCGATTCTCGTTTAGGGGCCATTAGTAGAGCGTGACTTAGCAGAGCACCTGTTGCAGTCGGCGGTCCACCTGGAAAGGATGCACTGCTCGTTGGCCACATGAGGCGCTCATGAGGGTGTCCATGATGATTATATTCACACAGTTTTATACCATTTGCAATAATTCGTCCACTTTCCGCCTTCTGTAGCCGTTGATATTGATCGTGACCAAGTCGAAGTGCCTTCTCGAGCGTTTCCTAAAGATCATCTATATTTGCTATGCATAAAAAATTTGTCAATTTGGTTTTTTTTTCTTTTTCTTTGTCCTAACTCTTGTTTCGAGGTGTGGGTTTGTCGCCAGTGTTATGCAGAGCAAAACGCTAACATCGCGGAAAAGAAACAAAGCTTGCCTTAGTAATGGGTAGTTTGAGCTCCGGCTCTCGGTCAATAAATGAGTCAAATGAAAGGCGGTCAATGACCGTCGAGTCACAGCTGACAGCACAATTTCTGAAAAAGTGCCCATATGTGTATCGTAATCAGTTTTTTTAGTGAACCAGCTTTATCTCCAAATCTTATATCTACATTTTGTGTTTCTGCAAGAAAATTAAAGAGCCTCGTTGAAAAGTTATGTTGAATTTTTCAATGTGAAGTCAGAAATTCATTATTAGTCTAGCAGTGCCATACCTTCCCCGCACAGTTATGATATGTGCAAGTATAGTAATGTATCTAACAATACTTTACAAATGCCACTTCTGGCACTCACCCAAAGTCATCGGGGACCGTGAAGACGTTTGCCTGGATCTTCATTCCTTTTTCGGAATTGTCACAAATAACTCTTGCCAAAGTCGTCTTCCTGATTTCTTCTAGTTGTTCTGTTGTGAATGCACTCGGGTAGAAGAAGTTCTCGTACCAAAAGCGATCTCCACGACGCGCCTATGGTCGGTAGTCGGTACATTAAATTTCTTTCATTTATCATACACGATCTAATTTAGATAATTCTACTATACTTTACATTTACTAAATAATATTTCTTACTATTCTATTAACTATATCAGCAATAGTACACTCATTCCTCAACTCATCACATAATATCACTTAATCATGTATAAATATTAATAACACATATTCATAAACATAAAAATATTCATACTTATAAACATAAATTCAAAATAAAATCGTAAATCCGCGAAGCGTAGATCATTTAAATAAATGATTCCTTTTTAGACTCCTCTATCGTTTACCCTATGATTCTATTGATCATTCAATTAAATGAATATCCTCTAGGCATTTATACAACCTTTCCCTATAAGAATTTTTTTTTTTTTTTCTTCCAATGTACTCTACTCCTAAATCATGTAGTTTGTAGTTTGTTTGTTTATCACCTATACTTATTTTCTTACTCTATTCCCATAGTATCTTACACTTCTTACTTTCTCTGTTAGTATACGTATATTATATATTGTATATATACATATGATATGTCTACATTTATATATTCAAATAATTCACAAAATACTTTGCTGACCCATACGGGCTAGCCATACCACTACTTTTTAAGGTTGTGGTAAATTCACAATTGTTGTTCTCAACAATTAATCTAACGGTCTACATAGACCTAATATAATATCCACTTTTTACATTCCCTTCCACTTTTTACATTTCTCATATAAATTAAAGAAATTTTGCTGACCCCTAGGGGCTAGCCATACCTCTACTATTCTAGTAGATGGTAAATTCACAATTGCTATTTGTAGCAATTAATATACCGGTCTACATAGACCAATACTTTTATTCCTACTTTTGTATCTAGTTTCCCTTTTACATGTTACTTACCTTTACACCCTCTTCAATCCCACAGTTCTACTTGCTTATTGGGCTTCTTATTACTCTTCGTTAGAGAGAGAGTAATGTTCTATCTATACGATCGGTGTCTACCAACCTGCCTCTTCGAAAAGAAGAGAGATATATATTCATATTTTATAAGTTTCTTATTCCCAAGTTTGTTTTCATCATTTCTTTACCTTCAAGTTCGGATGACCTCTATAGGAGGACTTACCATTATACATTTCACTTTCACAATTCTTTACCATATTCCTCAAACCGGTACTAAGAAAGAGTTGAGACGTTTCTCACATCGTCCGATGGAAGCTAAGTGGGAGTATGGTGGTAAATGAGGCACAGACTTAGCTTCCTAGGCGACTTTCGTACCACCGTGGAAGTTAGTTTTTACTTTCGTTCCCTCCACGTACACCAAGTGTTGCCCTTCACCACCTGGCTCCCTAAAGCTCGGAGCGGCTGAAGGGAGGACTTTATATGCTCTACTACAAGCCCAAATTACTACTTGTCTAACTCTTTCAGTTCTACAAAAATTGGTCCCAATCTCAAATTGATTTCTTTAGAGGGTACTAAACAATTCGGTTCTCCATGTAACAATAGTCGATGCAAGATTTGTCCACTCATTTCCTATGAATATATTATAAAAAGCAGCTCTACTAGATATTATAGCTATACTTTCTCTAAAGATTCTTCCGATTGTAACACTACCGGTATTGTATATTGTATTACGTGTTCAAAATGTGGCATCCAGTATGTCGGAGAAAGCAAAAGATCCCTTAAAAGCCGTTTCAGTCAACATAGATATCATCTAAAGAAAAATTCTACTGATTCTCTTCTCTATAAACATTTCTCGGATTGTCAACATAACTGTGAACCAAAATCCTTTACTATACATATTCTCGACTGCCATTTGGAAAATAAAGATAATAACACTAGAAAATCTAAGGAACTTTTTTGGATAAGATTACTCAATTGCGCATATCCTTTAGGCCTCAACGATAACATTAAAGGTTACGGTATTATTAGTGATATTAATAAACAAGGTCTCGGTAACAATAATCTTCCTTATTATTCACTGAAAGTATTCAGGCCTACCAAAAATAGAGGTAATAGAAAGCGACCAAAACGTAACAATAACATGAATCTTCCCGAATTATCAGGTTCTCTTTGTCCTAAAACTCTCAATGTTCTACATAGTTCTCTTTCTAAAAAATCTAAGAAATTATTGATTCATAAATACTATCATAATGCCAACAGTTTCCAATACAGAAGGAATGTCGAAGCCATTTGTGGTCATCTTTCTTTAACTTATCAGTTAAAATCTACCAATAAACCTGATTCATTCAAATGTGACTTTGATGTAAACATACCTTTCATTGAATCGGATGCACCGTCTATGAATCTTAACTATTTTTTCAAAAAATCTTTAACCTCCCTTTTCCACAATAACTCTATCTCTCGTTCTTTTATACCACGCATACGTTTTCTGACTAAATACAGTATACCTTTAGGACCTAAACTGTTTAATTACAAATCTATTGTTTCTAATAGCTCTTATAACATAAATTGTAATTGTGTGAAATTCGTTCCTTTTTGTAAACCCAAAGAACTAATTGCTTATAATAATAGTGTCCATATTGTTTCAGGTAATTGCGAAATATTTACCAAAGACTATCCTTATGCTGCTAAACTCTTCTCTAAAGGTACTAAATTTCGTTGTCCTTTCACACCTTCTGTTTTCAAAGAAATGCTACATCGTAGTGCTCAAGATTTTGCTAATAAACTAAAATCCCATTTCATCAAATATCAAATTCCAGTACCAAATATGAATACACTACTTCATAAACTCACATCCTTCGAATACTGTCACTCACTTCCTAACCTTATAAGACATTCCAAAGAAATTCGCGATATACAAAACATGTTTGTCATTACTTGCGTCGATAAAGCCTCAACCAATTTTTGTTTTTCTTGTCCTATTATATATCAAAGTTTCCTCCATAAAGAACTTGGAATAGGTAATAACTCCAACCATCCTCACATTTCAGGTAATGAAACTTACGCACCATACCATTCAGAATCTGAAGATACTATAATTCTAAGACATTTGAACTATTCCAAACTTTTAAAAATTCAAAATTCAAACCAATCGAACTCACTACCTCATATATATGCAATACCGAAACTCCATAAGCCATCAGTTAAAATGAGATACATTACAGCGGCCAAAAATAGCTCACTTAAAGACACTGCTATTCTACTCCAAAAAATACTTAAACATTTACGCAAGCACCTTTCTAACTACTGTAAAGCTTCTAGCAACCATAATATACATAAATCTTATTTCATTTCTGTAGATAACTCTATTCGTATTTCAGAAAATCCACGTATACACAAATTCAACAAAATAGGAGTTATGGATTTTAGTAGTTTATTCACCAACCTCCCGCATAACTGCATTATTAAGTACATATTTCAGCTAGTAGACTTATGCTTCAAAAACTCTGGTAAATCGTTTATTAACGTTGGATATAAAAACAGTTTTTATACAGATAGTTGCTCTAAAAATTGTTACTCGGCTTTGGAAGTTAAACATTTGGTTAAGTATATAATCAATAATAGCTATCTTGTATTTAATAATACCATTTTCCATCAAACTAAAGGGGTACCTCAAGGAGGTAATGCATCACCACTCCTCGCAGACTTAACTCTTTCTATGATCGAATTTAACTTTCTTAAAAACGTAGTCAATTCACCCATACATTATAATACTCTCATTTTCCGTTATATGGATGATATTGCTATATTTTTCAACGACTTTAAACACTTTGAAACTCTTATACAAATGTATCCAGACTCCCTAACATTAGAACCAGCCAATATTGATTATAACGATGCTTCTTTTCTCGACCTACAAATTACCCGTATCACAGACTCATGGGCAGTGAACATGTATAACAAAACGGACGATTATTCATTTAATGTTATTAGATTCCCTATGTTCGACTCTTGCATAAATAACAACATTAAGCTAAATTGTATATTAGGTGAAATTATTCGCATTAACCGTTGCACTTCATCTATTGTATTCTTTAAAGACAAGGTAAAACAACTTATACATAAACTTTCCTCCAATCAATACCCTATATCACTAATTTCCATTACTTTCAAAAAAGCCATATACCGCTATCCCTTTATAAGTCTCAAATACAACAGTAATAACAAAGCTATACTTTCCTGGTTCAACTCCATCACTTAGGTACATACTGTTTATTTTTCCACGTCTTTGCACTACCTTTATAACATATTGGCTACTGGCCAACTTGTAGCTACAAACTACAAAATACAAATATCCTCCTCTATATACTCTAACACTTAGCGTCGATCCTACACCAGACATACGCACGTAATATAATGCATATTAGTACTTCCTCACTATTCACAACCCTATAAGGTCTATTTTGGGAAGCCTACAACATTCAATTCCACATTCACTACTGTTCCTACGCAAGCTAAAGGTTAGTTCCCTTATATTCTCCCTTTTACTTTAAGTCTTATGTCTTATTATTTTATTTTATTTCCCCCCCCCCTTTTTTTTTTTTTTTCACCTTTCAGGCATATCACGAAGCTACAATCAAGGTTAGTTTCTTCCTTACTTTTTCTATTATTATTTACAATATAATATTTATTATTATTATTATTATTATTATATTCTCTATAAACAACGATACACTTTGCCTTCGTATACTCTATATTCCTTGTCTTCCACATGTATGCATGAAATACATGATTGCTCACGTTTTCGTTTTTGTTTCTCTATTCACTTCTTTATTAAGCCTGTGGTCATCGTACTGATGAGACCCAACCCGGGCAAAATCCTCGTATACGATATTGGGTCGAAACGGGGTGTCATGATAACTCATGACTCACTCTGCTCTCTAACTGCTATAGTTCATAATTTCATTTTACATCCTAAATTTATACACTTACTTTTCCTTTATGGTATTTTAATTTTTTCTTTTACTTTATTCCTGATTTCTTCTAGTTGTTCTGTTGTGAATGCACTCGGGTAGAAGAAGTTCTCGTACCAAAAGCGATCTCCACGACGCGCCTATGGTCGGTAGTCGGTACCGTTTTTTTTAGGAATATATCCTCTTTTTAATTTATTTGGGATTTTGGTTGCTATACCATATCATATCTTTGTCGTAATTGATGGTTTTGTATAACTTAATTAGGAAACTTTTTGCTTGCGGTGCTCGGTAGTTTCACTAAAAGGCTAAATATAATCGCAAACTTTGATGCTAGGGAAGCCATGAGTTAACCGTCAATTGAATTAACCGTATCTGTTTATGAAAACATTTTGGAGGAATCAACACGCCTACTTTTTTTTGAAAAATAAAAAATGTAAGCAACTTACATTGTGGAACTGTCTGGAAAGGATGCATGCGAACGTCTCTCCAACAAGAGCTCCTTTGAGGGGGATTTCCGCCAGACCACCCACGAAGAGATCAACATCATCGACTGAATCGTAAGAGAAAGACATCTTGGTGACGTTGACGGACTCCAAGAACTAAAGAAGGAAAATTAGGATCAACAGTCACAGACCAGATACTCTTGTTTGACTGCAAATGGGCGTCCTTACGCTGGCGCTGGAGTAGTCAAACGCGAAAATCAACGTCGTCGCAGCGCACAAAAGAGGTTCCTTCACGCCCCGCGCAACCTAGGAAACGTGCGCTGCGCCCCTGTGGTGAGCCCTCTTTTTTTTTGTGCGCGGCGATGGCGCGGAATTTTATCAGTGTGGGTGGCGAGCCGTGAACTACGCTATAGCGCTAGGCGTACGCGGCATAGATGCTTTGGACATAAATTGACAACTAAACGCACCAATTCCCCAACTTCTCTCCAATTGACTGGTGAGTTCAATCCGCAGCTCTTTCGCCACTGAACATAAGAGGGAATTCCATGATCTCGGCCCATTTGAATGATAATTGCGGCGAGATCAAGACCTGAACACTAAGTACAAGACTCTTATTGCTTCTTCGAGTGCATTACGAGTGGCGAAAATTATCTTACGTAGTTTGTGAAACGTATTCCGTAAAACGAAATCCCCATGTATTTTATGCAAATTTTCTGCGCCAGTCTGAAGGCCACAGATTAAATATAACATATGGAAATCAGCTATCCAGTATACGTTTCACAAACTACGTATAATCACTGTTTCAGGACTTTTGCTTACCAAAAGGTGATGCGCCACGTAGGAAGTTTTCTCTAAGCTCATTGCTCATGTGGAGACCCGGTTTTTGAATGTTGTGCTGCGTGAGGAACCTGAATAAGTAAATGAAACTCTCAGAACATATTTATTTATTTATTTAATCAAGTAAGGGTTAATATATTACCGAATTAAACTCTCCACTCTTTGCCTTCCATACAGCAAACTTGGATCATTGTACAATTTGCTCAAATCTTCATATCTGAAAATTCATTCATTAATTTTGCATTTTATTTGTAAACATATTACTGGCTGAGAATATTGAGTCAGTGGTGCATGAGCTAATTGTAAGCCTGCTATCTTGTCCTGAATATGTAATAAGTTATGCCTATTTTTGAATAATTACCACGTTTACACTTGCAATTAGGAAGTTTTATTTGTATCTCATATTGCACATAGGCCCATATTTTTGTGGGCGACAATCTATCGTCGTTCTCTAATATCTAATCACCTAGTTAAATATATTATACCCACCTTCCAGCTCCTCCTTGTTCATTTATTGTGGTTATTTGAGATGGAAACAGTGAGAAGAAGAAATTTCCAACAGTGGAAGAGTACACATTCAGTGTTGATGGATCGACATCCTGAAAATACTACGCGTTGTACTTGGGGAGTTCTAAAAAGGTTGAAAGAGAAAAGTTTATAGACATTCCCAGAAAGTCTCGGGCTTGCGCCGGTATGCGTATGGAACACAGCACATGAAAGACAGTGTGTGAGGATGTCGTGGCGTGTCCACCGATGTCAATGAACAACACTCGATACTCGGATTAGACTCCCATATTGAAGCCCTGCATCTGGTCTGGTGCCGTGTCAAACTAGCAAATAAATAAATAACCACATACCATATCATATCCACTATCATATCCATTGATTTGAAGTGAAAGACCATCTCTTCTCATGTTCTCCTTTCCAACTATCATTGGCACGAACTCATTGTATGTGATGTGTTGGATTTGGGCGATTACGATTCGACGGGCCTCTTGATATAGTTTCTCGTCTGCCCAGTGCTTATTAACATTCTGAAATGTCATAAAGTTAATTATCCATTATATAGAAGCATCACAATTTGTGAGACACCAGTGAAGCTGAATCTCAAAGGTAAAAAGCTCGCAATTTTTTGTCTGAAATTGTGCATTGAAAATAGCAGTAATACCCACCTTCAAATTGGCTGCAACAAAATTGTGCTGTCGCATCCAAATCGTGTAAAGCGCAGCGCTTGTTGGCAAGAAGTTGATTTTGTTGTTGCCAGCTTGGAAGCAAGACTGAAAGTACGGGAGATCATCGCATTAAAATATTGTTATTCTATAACTCGTTTTTATTGTTATTTTGAGATAACTCACAGGTCCGCGGCTCTTGCAGTCCGAATCGGAGTCATCGGCAGATGAAGGAAGATTTTGAGAGTTCATTAGAAGTTTTCCTATATTTAGTATATATCAGTATTTCATTGAAAAATCACAGTGGTGTTTAGCTTTATTACCCACGATACTGTATTTAATGATCAAACACCGCGCATACACCTCGTACCTGACCATACGATAAGAAAAGAGTGCTCGGCGCAAGTATGGCACAAAAGGTACACAGTTCCCACCATCTTTAAAGCTTCTCATCTTATTTGCTCGCTCGGTAGTCGTTCCATAAATGTGTGATCCGTCAAGATATGAAGTAGCCATATTTCCTTGTTCTCTTGGTCCAAAAGTACAATTTTCACGTGGGACGGGCATTGTACGGGCATAGGACATGCACGAACCTGCAAAGTAATTTTTTTCCTAACTATTAAGATCCGTTGGTTTCTGCGAGTAGATTAACAATTCTCATAAAGTTACCTCGTCTACTTGAATTTGGAATAGAAATCGGGAAGCATTCAGGGTGTGTGACTTCAGAATCGCAGCATGGTAGAGGGACAAGGTCATTCCCTGAAAAGTCCTTCACATATTATTCTACCAGTCGGTCGAATATTCTTCTACTACTCACAGATAAAATTCAAATAATATTCTTCCGCTAATGATATTTAGTTCCCGTCAATGATGATGTTTAGAAGACTGTCGAACAGATCATTATTTTTTATTGTGGCAAGTGCTGCATATGATTTTCGTCCTTACTCAGATTATGTGTGAGCAAATTATCGAATATCAATTTCCGAATTCGCATTATTCCGCAACAAAAACGCCGAAAAACCGATACAACTGCCACGTTAACATGTAAAATAATGAAGAAGACAGAGCCGCATTAGCTCAGTTGGTAGAGCGTCAGACTTTTAATCTGAATGTCAGGGGTTCGAGCCCCCTATGCGGCTAATTTTTTGCTCGTATAATGCTAGTGTACTGTACTGTAGTATTATACATCTTTTTTTGATGGAGCTAATTTTGTTCTAATGATTAGATGTCTCTTTAGTAACTTTCTTTAGTAATTTGGAGGGGGTTTGCGAATTACAAGGGATGAAAAAAGAATTACATATTTGCAATGGTCAACTACCAGTAAATCAAGACCACAAAAAACAAGAAATATGACATATGCATACCATTACTAAGTCGAGTTGTTGCAATTTGCGCCATATCGTCGTAGACAAATGAAGCCCACTGTGCGAGCATCAGAGAACACGCCGCATGGTGCACTTGTGGCGGTGTGAAGAGCTCAGAAATCTATAGGCACGGTCGATGTTACGATAGAAGCCACAAATAGCCCCTACGTCTTACACCAATCGCATCAATTAAATACTGAATGGTATGAAGGTTCTGAGATGTAACTTATTTCACTTACTATGCGAGCGGACGGCAGTGGTTCGTTATTGGCTGAAGCGCGAGGTTGGGAAATACCTAAATTGTTCGTGAACAAGATGTTCCTAAGACTAACTGTCTTCAGTAATGAGGAAAGCGACTTTATGCAGGCCGAATTAAATGAGCTCTTGGAAATAGAAACCAAGTTAACCCTTGAAAAGATGTGTAAATGGCTGGTTACGTAAGGTAATGTGTAGACACTTACCGTCAGCGTATTGTCGCTGAGCCATCCTCTGGAGTGGTTCGTAAACCGCTCCCCACAATGGTTTCTTCACATTATTGCAGTGTCCCGAGTAAGTCCTGAAAGACTGTTGAGGCTTGTTTGATAAGAAAGAATATGTTTGATACGAAAGGCGACAGTTGCTGTTTGTGGACTTTTAGAGTACAATCATATTTTTAACGAATGGAGTGAATAGAAAACATATGTGTCTCATTTCCCTTACATGTATGTATTTACCTGTATTTCCCGGCGACACAGTCTTGAATAAGGTTCACTGGACAAACGTCTCTTACTCCAGAAGCTTCTGCTGTCGACATTCTGGGAAGTGCCAAGGAAACTTGGTCGCTTGTCAGACCACCTCTGAATTATGAGTTGCGTAAGTGTTCCAACCTTACAATTAGGAAATTACCTACGTGCGCGCCAACATGATCTCACACTTTTCGGCCACCACACATCAGGAAAACCATTACCAGAAACCCATCCAAAACCAGCAAAAAAAGAAAAGCCACAGAATCCAATTTTTTTGCCACACTCACACTTACAATACTTGAGGCAAATCATCTGGTGTTTGCCTATAAATACCGTCTATATGGAAAATGAGCGTGAGTCAATAAAAAAAACTATTGTTTCAAAAATTCGATATTTTTCGCACAGAGACACCCACGATTTTCACGTGAAGTTTAATTATTATACTAAGGTAAAGAGACGTACGCCTTCATCTTTTCGGTTGTCACAATACTGACAAGAGCGGAATATGACAAGTCCTTGGAGTATTTGTCACCTCGGAAATATCGTGTGAGCGAAACATCGGCGGCGGAGAAGTCGCGTACTGAAGATATCGAATCAATAAATGTCCTGGATGCTTTGCTGAGAAAATTCACATTGTTGCAGTGGCCAGAGTAGGTTTTCAGAGGCAATCCAGGCTTATTCGATAAGAAAAAATCTGCACATTAAAACCACCGAGAAACCTTCATAGTCGTTCAGGCAAACCAAAAAGGATCATTCTGATTCCTGTACTTCGGTAGAACGGCTGCTACCTTTTTTGTCATATAGATTTTTTTTAATTCCTTTCTTTCTACATGAGATTTTTGGGTCCTATTCTCTAAGGAACATAACATGTTGTGCAATGATTATTACTCCACCAATTTGCGCAAGCTGCCTTCAAATGTGAAGTACAGTATGTCGTTCCCCATTTTCCTTATAAAAATACAAACCTCTTATTTTGCTTTGCAGTTTTCTTTCGGTGTCATTAAATAGCCGGTCGATTTGCTCCTTTGCAATCTTGGAGACTTCTTCCAACATGTCTTTTGTTATAATACCCTCCACCTGATAAAGTAACGTACGAAAACACAAACATGCATGCCCTTTTCTATGATTGCTGTCTTTCTTGATGTAAACCTTTTTTTCCTAAACCTTAAGAATCTAGGTCTAACTGTTAGCCTAAGCCTATCCTGCCCTAATAATAATAATTTATTAGATCAAGACGATACAAAAATAAAAGCCGACACTAAACCTAAACCTTAAGACTCTAGGTCTAACTGTTAGCCTAAGCCTATCCTGCCCTAATAATAATAATTTATTAGATCAAGACGATACAAAAATAAAAGCCGACACAAAAAATAATATACAATGTTGAAAATCTAATGAGATCAATTCTCTACAATGCTTTTGATTACTACTACAAGTACAAGATCACGACTATTTTATAGGAAAATATTTCCTTCTTATACTTTGTGTAAGCTTACCTGTCTAACAGTTTCATCTCTTTGTGCTTCAAATGCAGTCAGTGGAATGATATCAACAGCATTGGAAGTCAGTTCGTCTGTAAATTATATCATTGAATTGAGATTCTTTTTGAATCATTTTTGGCATTTTCTTATCAGACTTACTGAATACGTGAGAGTTTACTACTGAAAAAATGAAGTAAAATGTTTATAGTAGATATTTTCCGCTTTTGGTCCAATATCAGAGGCGACTGCCGGGTGTTTCGAAAATGCGTTTAAAATTGAATTTAGGAAACTCTGCAATAATTTTTGTCACTCAGCTGCAACGTGTTAGCAGCACTGGCATGCCACTTACCGAAGACACTATTTGTTTTCACTCCAGAAGCTCTTCCACCGCAAGATGTAAACGATGTCCCACAAGGAAAATTTGAGCACAACGTGTACGGTAGAAATATAACTAATAGGGCTGTCCATGAGACCAGCCGCCGCATAGTCACTACCTACAATTTAGAGGAGATTATGTGATTAATAAAATAATGAAAATGAACAACACGAAATTCAAGTAAATAAGCGTTCTTCAAGAAAATCCGACAGCAAAGCCGCGGTACTACGGTAAGCAAAGCGAACTATAAATAACATGCCGGCTAACGTCGCCTCCTGAGGCGACTTTCCATTATCGAAATAAGATTGAATATTTATATGAATCTAGCGACACGTATCTTCCAAGTTTTATACACGAAAACGCATTCTTTGATGAAAAACGAAACTTTCGCCTACTTATTCCAAAACGGCTAACAATAAGACGTAGAAGTTCGTGCCGTGAACCCTCACAAACAAGAAAAACTTTATTCCTTCATTCTCTAAATACTGACTAGTACATCGATTTATAGAGACTTTACAATTTATTTCCAAATAGGGTAAATAAGCGAAAGCTCACTTATGGATAGTAGTTGTGTAGGTTCCTGTTATCCAGTCGTTTTTCCATTGTATATGCGGTTAAACAAGACCACTCTCTCTTAGAAACAAACCAGTTTTTGCGTCTAACACTAATAACATACGTACGTACACATGTGCAAGTGACTTAGAAAAGCAATGAAAGAATATGATTTCAAAAGTTCGAAATTCAGATAGAAACGTGCTTATTGCAGTGAACTTTAACGTATTCAACCCATGTGAGGAAACTTTTAATGAAGCGGAATTATGCACTATAGAATGCAGTAGATGGTGCAGCTCATAAATTACACTATCTTCATAAACAGTATAGGAGCTGGCAAACATCCACCCGGCATACTGTAACATATATAAAGGCAACAATTTATGGAACGCGTAGTACCAGTAGAATATGAATTAGACTTGTCAATGTCTATATAATTCGGAAAGTACAGTATGACAGCTGGGGCAACCAGGCGCTCATCATAAATACAAATGGTTGTGGTTTGCAATCCCTGAAAGGGATCTCTTCCTCTGAGGGATTGACGAGTTGAAACAATCCGGCTTTTCGTTTCTTTCCCTCAAAACACATGCACATATACATTTGACAACAAAAAGCGGCTAGCCATAAATGAGGTAGACATACATAAGCCGAGGGGAGATGCTAATCTCGTTACCCTCAAAGGAAATATGCATCAACTCTAACGCGCGCTAAATTTAGGGGTTTGCGGGAGACTTCTTTGCTTAGGATTAGGCTTAGGCACACGTGTAGACACGCGTGTGTCTAAATAACAATTTGGTGGCAAGTAAATTGGTAGAGAGAGTAGTAATGTAGTTCAGTGATACAGTATAAAAGAAATATTCGTTGAATTATTATGTAAATTGTGTTCGATACACTAAAACATGTGGTTTCGTCTCACAATCAGAGAATACTAAATTTTAGTAGATTATCCACATTCATTAGAACAATTGATGCGGTTCAGTTAGGGTATTTGAGGGTAAAGGTTTTTTGGTTTATTGAGAGTCAAATTAAAGGTGTTTGTATATGATAATACAAAATTATAAATGTTCCTACAAAGATATTCAAGACACCGCCGGCTTCTCACATGCTAAAATAAAAAATGCTAGATAAAACAACAGGCTGAAAATCTGGTTTCGGGAGGAAAATTCCAACACCATATTTTCAATGTCATCTTTCCGCGGTGAAAAGTGCGTATCATTTCGCTTTCTCTATGGAATATCTGACAAAGATTAATGAGGAAAATAAGAAAACACAATATGATGATATTATGACTGAGCTCTTTTGATCTTGTTGCCCTTCAAGTGATCAAACACTTACGAATCTCCTCATATAAAAAGCATTACGTAAGGGTTTGCGCTTTTTGGCATGAAGCATATGCACAAATGTAATATACCAATGTAGGGTACAAAATAGTGGTTTCAATTTCAAATGTGGTAGTGCAAATTAAAATGTACATATGGGCGCAGGGCGCCACAAGCTTAATATAATCTCCGATGTTTCTTTTTATAATAAATAATTATTCAATGTAGTTGGAGTGCAATGTCGTGTATACTCCTAGTATGAAGCGTGATTGGTCTGGTCATTGACCAGACCAAATAAAACACTTTTACGGCAGCAAGATCGAGCTTTATAACTGTGGGAGAGATCAATTTGTATCGAACAACTAAGGAATGATATCATATCCTGTTTACTAGGAAAATGACTAGTTTTCCAAGCAAAAGGCGAACAATTTGAGTAACACATAGGTTAATTTACCGAGGCGAATGACTGCGCATTTTAGTTACATTTCTCTACCAGTATTTCCACAAAATCTGTTGGATATGGTTTCTTTTTGTTGATTGTATGAGTATTTGCTTTATTGATGTTTCTTAAAAATTAAAAATTTGTTTTACGCTTCAAGAGCGTGCACCTTTATTCAAGGGAGTTGTATTTCTTCTGTTGTACAATAAGCAAACCGCAAACCCTTCTTGCTTCGTGCGTAAGTAAATATAGAACATTTACTTTTTGAGTGATTGATCCCCTAATCCTTTATATCAATCGTTACATGTTATCCGTTTGGCAAGCAGCCTTCTTTCAGTGTATGCAGCATAACCAGTTGAGCACGAGCATCACCAATATTTGAAATCAATCATAACTCGAGTCTTTATCTTGTCAACAGAGCTACGAAAGCGGCCATCGTGATGTGGGATTTTGCATGCCTTCTTATTGGAAAATGTTTACAGTACCAATAAAAACGTTATTGTACTTTCAGATCTAACTCATGAAACAACTCTTGTATATCAAAGCTCTCGCATCCTCTCCCAAAGATGGGGATGTCACAGGTCCTGGCAGTGAAGTCCTCCATAAAGTTTTCTTTAGGAAATACCAATTAGCGATAATTTTTGATTGTGTTTTTCATCAAGTTAGCCGAGACACATCCGCCTTAGGCAGTTAAATGCAAGAATTAGTTGGAATTTACATTAAAGTATTCTTGCAAATTCGCGTTATTTTAGTAGGTAATGTGCACAGAAAAGGGAAACGGACCGATGACACCTTTGACCTAAACTTCTGACATAGTACCCGTAGAAACTTGTAATGGTTAGAGCTAGAAATTAAAACAGTACAAATGCTGGGTCAATTAGCTTAATAATATGATGGAACATCAAGGTCTTCCAACTTGAGCTGCATACGTTTTCCTTCTATAGGGCTATAGGTCATCAACCGGCAATTTTCAGTTAATGCACATCTTTCAGTTATGTGCCTTGAATGTCCGTGTGCTGCAGTTGTCCAGGATACGTTTCACAAACTGCGTGCCATGCAGCATTACAATAGATATATTGTTGCCTGCGTTAAAAATTGACCTAGTTTTTCGACGTCCAAACATGACTTTTTCATATGGTTGACAGAAATTTGACGTATAAGTTAATTAGTGAACACTTTCACGACCACACCGCTTCCAAGAAAAACAACGAGATGCCTAAAACTTAGTTTTCTCGAATTATCTTAGGTACTTCCGTGTTCCAGGGACACAAATTAGCTCCTTCTTCCTTAAGACCAATAATAACGTGTGCTGTAAAACACAAATTCTGCCCATGTGCCCTTGTTTTTATTTCGCTTATGCGTTTGTTGTTCCTGTAAGGAGGTGGACGTACACTGTTCAGTAATATCAGAAAAATTCTTTAATCTCATTGTCAATAGATTTCTCAGAATTGTCTATTAAAAGTAATTATGAGTCTCGTATGTCCAATATAATATTCAGCTTCACCTTCACATGCTGGCTTAATGATGTCTGTCAAAATTACCCTCCATAGAGGAACAATTTTCCATTTGGAGACCTCGTTGTCGACATTATGCATCCAAATCGTAGGTTTTGAACCTGTCACTGAATAACACAATGACAGAGCTACAACATTTGTTTGATTTATAATTCCCAGTTAGGTCACAGGTTATAACGGTGTATTAGTTTCGGGCCAGGGTCTGCTCATTCATGTGTTATAAACATATATATCCGGAACACAGTGAACACACATAAAATCTGTCTACTGAGATTCTGAGTTTTTGAATCCCTTTTAAAAGCGTCAGGGAAAGGTGTAAAGTCATTGGTGACATGGCTATGTACATGTACAAGATTATCTCCTGATTTCTATGTTATGTTTTTGTTCTATTTATGAGTTATCCACAAATAAGGTAATTGTGACAATAAGTAAAGTAAGCATAGTAAGTCATCAGTGTGATATGTGGTGCCAATAAGACTTTTTTTATATTTATATACCATTTATAAGAATATTTCTTCATCAAGAATGTTATTTCTTTGGGCCCGTCGGCCAAAGCAGCATTGTAAAAAAACAATCGAGGTGATGAGAGCATAAATACGCATTGAAGATAATCCTTTACTATTATTCTTCTTTTCATAACAACCCAAATGATTTGGTCCTCTAATAAGACGATATCAAGAATTGAAGGCCACTATAAGAATTAGACACTAGAGGTTTTAGTCCTTGCCTACAGTAGGAAATCTAGGCTCATACATAAAAACTTCAGCGTCACGATATTTTCGTAATTTTTCTTTGATTTCATTAAGTATAGGATGATCTGTAGAAAAATACGGTAGCAGCAGCAACCTACAGAAAAACGAACGCAGGGAGTTAATTCACTGAGAATGGGAGTTACTGGATAACAATAGATTGTGCATGAAATCAACTGCACGGACTGCGGACGATACTGAATACCCTGCAGTGACATATATATCCCAAGTGTAACGCTGCAGGATATTTATGATATTTATAATCAGCCGCTAACCGGTCAATTGCATATCTACTGTAGTCCGCCCGGGTACGAATAATTTCACTATACCTCTTGTGATGGTCATAAGTGAGACATCACTTGCGCAATAAGACAGAAGACTCTTTGAAATCCTCCCAATTTAGTCATTTTTCTTGATTCTTGATCATACTGTAATCATTTTCAAGCGTATGTTTCATGATTCCATACACCCAATTGCGTCCGACTCAGGGGCATTTCCTGCAATTACATGTGATTACACGTTTACAATTTCCGCACTGAACCATAATTCCTTCCGGTCGAATTCCGGTCGAAGGGCAACTGACTTTAGCGCGCGTTTTTTCAGAGTCACAAGTATCCTTTTTTCCTATAGACCACGCAGTTGTTGAAATTGAAACCAATAAAGATGCATTCACCGTAACTCAGTGACTTTATTCACGCCCACAACTATGTATGAGACGATATCTTAGAATACATCCTTTAGATGTTTTCTCATTCGGTTCTCATATACAATGTGCTGAAAAATTTGATACATCGTCTCGTATATCATGCTGCTGTCTACGAATCGTTTGTCTTGCCTTGAGCTTTAGTTTTTAAATAACCTCAATTTTAAAGAAGGATGTTCACGAGATCTAAGTATACAATTTCTTTCTTTTTATCGAAAGAAAATGGTGTTAGCTTAAATGCCTTATGAAGCGGATGGTTTTAATTAGAAGGAATAAACCAATATAATATAATGCTTTGAATTCTATCAAAGTTCTTTATCGTAGTCCTTATCCTGCCATGAGTATATGGCTCTTATTGTGTGTGTCCCGAGGGTATCTGGCTATCAGTTGTGCACTTATTTTCCTATTGTGTGTCCCGAGGGTATCTGTCTATATAGCCTGATACACTCGGGACATGCAATACGAGATAGATACTAGGTACTAGGTACCCTCGGGATGATAAAAAAATACGATAAGGAACTTGGATAGAATTCAAAGCATTATGCTGATTTATTCCTTGTGATTAAAAGCTTGTGCTTCATAATGCATGTTTGATGTAAGCTAACATATAATCTTTCGATTAAAAGGAAGGAATTGTACACTTAGTTCTCGTGAGCCTCCTCCGTTAAACAGCATTGGTTGCAGGTCAGTTATAAATGTACTTCTTGTTGGTCTTCATCGCTAGTCTTTCAGTAATAAGAGCAGGTATGACTTTATATTTTCTGAATTGAAACAACTGGGTCCTTCTGTATTCATTTAGAATTGGAAGGAATTTTTTTATTTGAACATAACTTGAAGGTTTTCAAACATTTATTAATTTCCAGCAAGCTTCCGTGATGTGCCAAGCGATCTTATCGAACAAAATCTCGATGAAACAATGAGAAGCAAGAGAAGTTGGTTTCTTCATTATCCATACATCCGAACGGATTAATACAGTAAATATAACAATTGTATAATTCACTGATGAAAAATAAGTGCGTGCGCTGAGGCGGCGTCAAACTCGCGCACATTAGGCGCCACAGCGCATTCAATCGGCTATTTTCAGTTGTTTTCTGTGAGACAAAGGAGGAGTGCTGGAGTGATCAATTATGCATTGAGGGAATGTGTCTCTATGCAGATCCATTTGATAGATCGACCACCGACGTGGAAGAAACTTCGGCTAAGGAAAATGGTGAGAATTAGGATTTTTATGAGGCACAAGTACAAGTGCAGTTTGCAAGCGGTTAACGTTAAAATTCTCGTCATAATCTAAAGAAACGTCGGCGACTTACAGATCATACATCAATTGGACGACATGACGAAACCATTGGACGAAATGTTTTGGATTATCAAAAAACCAAGTGTATTCATTTCAGAACGAGTGTGCCTATTCGGTGGTCAATGCCGTCCCGGTGAGAAATGCAAATGGAAGCGAGACCTGTTCGGTCGACGTCAGCGGGCGTACTGTACCAAAGCGTAGAGGGAGGAACCGAACTTGTCACATATTTCCGCCTATTCTTTTTTCCCGTAATGTATGTTTCGGTACTCTAATCCTGATCTCGTCTTTTTTAAGTTGATAAATGTTGATACAAAGCACTTGTCCGCATGGAACAAACAAACGAATATATTTATTCAATGGGAAAAAACCTTTACTACAATTGTATAATGACTAGAATGAGACTTTGCAGAAAAAAAAAATTAAATTATCGGAAATAATAATTTTTGACAGATACAAATAAATTGTGGAGTTTCTACCTTGCTACATAAAGTGCGAATCCATGAGAACACAAGCGCCCTGTTTATGCAATGTGATAAAAGTTAAATATTAGGATTCAGATAGTTTATTAGGAAAGAAATTAATAAAGGACAAGTAAAAGTTGAAATATTACACTAAAGAAACGTTGTTGAATAGCTCTATAAGACCATGCAACAGAAAAAATTATTCTATAAGAACTACTACTGTTCAGGCACACGAAAAACATTTTGCTGCTAAATTGTTCCTGCCTAAAATCTTTAAAACGTGTTTTCAGACCCTCTAACAATAAAATAAGATTCATTAGATAAAAATTCCAAATACCGGGAATGTTTTAGCATTGCGTTTTTAGTGTTAAAATTGATAGTAAGAGATAAATATATACTAGCGGTAGTAAGAAAACTGGTTAAAATGGTTAGATTGCACATCAAGGTATGTATTGACCGCTAGAATAAGGTACGGTATGCTTCTCTTTTATTCATTGAACATGTTACATAACTAGACTTTTCAAAGAAAGACAATGTTATGATTGATCCAATAAGTTGTCAAAAATCATTATTTTTTTTTAGAATTAGAAAAAAGTTTTTAGAATTTTCCGAGTGAAAATTGGTACACATAGCAATAAAACTTCAGAGAAAATTTAACACAGAGGTGGTTTCTGCAATTCTAATTAGTGTTTCTGCTCTTTGCACACTACTGAATTTACTGAATTTGCGCACCTCATAAATGTCAAGGGAAATTATCAGAGATCAAACCGACTGAAAATATGATCTAGTATAGATAAGCTAACCAGATAAGAAATGGGGTCACCACCCCACCGTAATTTATGTAATTGAACACTAAACTTTTAACAAGAGTAAAATTTCTTGATCTGTGTAAGACCACCGAACAGTCATTTTTTTCCTCAGCTAGTCCCTTTGAATCCGGGGGCGTCATCAAAAAATAATCTGCAAGAAATTGAACAAAATGATCTACAACTGATGTACATGTGTCATTTCGTGGTGGTCTTCTTCATCATCGTCGGTCTCCACAGTATTGGCTGCCTCAATTGTGACCTCCGGACGGCAGAGCTTTTGGAATTTCTGGAAATTTCGTAAAATATTTTTTGTAAGGTAAAAATACATATACTAAATCATTATATACAATTTATATGTTTTATGGTACACTAAGGATGATAAAGTAAGGATGATAATAACAAAATATCGATTCAATAATTACTGATTGGTAGAGGAAAAAAACAAGATTATATACCTCAGAAAATGTTCCCTCAGTTGTGAACCATATCCAAATGGCGTATCCGGGAATGCAAAGCATGCTGGAAAGCGAGAGGAACCAGCCGAAGACGTGTCCCCACACAGGGTAATCGTAGTCGTAAGCATCAATACGTAGAGGTTGATATTTGACAAGACCGAAGATCAGAACGCCCTGAAAGCAAGTTTATGACGATAATCAGTCAGAATTACCAGGCCCCTCAGGACTAAATAAGACCGTACAGAGAAGAGTGGAAACCCCGATATCTGCTCGATTATTTTTGAAAAATGCGGTATGTGCCCGATCACGTCCCGACTATTTGTGGGACGTGATCCGGCACATATCAGGGTTTTCGTTTCGCATGAAGAACTTTTTATATGACATATACTTTACTATATGCTATAAAGAGTGGAAATATTCGTAATTATCTATATTTGGAGACGTGTATTTACCTTTTTTTCTGTTTCTCTCTTTGTTAAAACCCGAGAATTAAGCGGGGGTTCGGGCATTTTTTCACCATCGACAATGTATGGTCTTTGACTTCTCTCTTTACTCAATGTTTACACCGGCAACAAATGGCCTCAAAGGACTGAAAATTATCGTGTAATTCTCAAAATTTATAAACATTTGCAACAACTGCAAAGCCCTGAGCACCGCAATGAAAAAGAAAAGAAAAGAGTATGGCAATATAAACCATTGGCAGGATTCCTCCGAAGTGTATGTGTAGTTAGGCAATGGCAGGATTAATGAAAAACCAGTTCAAAATTCAAGGAAACAGAGGAAACACGTTTTGTATGTGGAATACAAAATTCGAGAAATTGATTGCGGCACATTTCATATAGATCTACTAGTACTATAATGTACATGTAATTATGGAATCGTTGTGTGTTCCCTATAGCTAACTCTTTTTTTTAACAAAAGCTAGCCAGCTAGCTAGCTGTTCCACGAATAAGAACAGCAGTTGGTGCTAAAATGATGGAGTAATTGGAGGGAATTGAACAAAAGTTCAACTTCCGTGATAGACGATGATGAATGAATGAGATGGAAAAAAAGAGAAAGGCTAGAAATAGGTGGCTACAGGATGGCGGAGATTATGTACTGGCTGGATTATCCTGGGTTTTCTGTCAACGGCACAAAAATGTCTCGAAAGATCTCAATTTATGTAGATATATAGTACATCTGTTAACTACGGCTTTTCTCCCCACTAGCGACATAGCCAATGGATAGGATTCACTTCAACGATTGCTGCTTGGATCGGCAAATTATAAGAATACCTGCCGGCTACGCCGCCCGAGGCGACTTTCTATTTTATGTATACGTGAAACATGGATTCAAAAGTAGTTGCAAAAAAATTAGAGTATGGATCATATGCAAAAATCTTCGCTTCGTTGTTCTTTTTGTTTCTCTAGATTTACATGTTCTTTGTGGTTTATTCGTAGTACTTTGAGCGCCGCCGACATTTACGGCTGATATGGCACACGCATTCCATAGAGGCAGCCTTTTTTGGACTTTTGTGAGATGGGCGCTCGGGATGTGAGATGACTCAGTGCATGGGAACATGAACTACTGAACCAATCTTACTTCCTGAGCGTAACGCACATCATCCAAACACACAATCAATCAACCAAACAAACAAACAAACAAACAAAGCTCCCAACTTTATATAATAAGATAACAAGATATTATAAAACTTGCCATGCAAACCGAAGGGGTGGCAAATACCCAGCAGAACTTCCACCATTTTGATGGATAATATCCAATCATACTCTTCATGTGATCATACCATCGATCGATGCCTGAATGAAATTGTTTTGCACTAGAAAACAAAAAAAAAAGTTGTGCGGTGCGCTCTTTCAAAGGGTTCAGTAAGTTACTTTTTAGACTTCATTGACATTTAATTTGATTGTAAATTAGTCTGTAAATTAATTAGAATTACTTACCAACACACCACGAAATGGCAATGCATTCGAAGAATAAAAGCCACAATAGCGCCCATCCAGATGCAGCGTAGAAGTCGAAGAGTTGAAACACGTAGAAACCTCCCTTGAATTTTTTAGGGTATTTTGTTAAAGGATCGCAGTCACTTCAATTTCGTTTTTTTACTTCAATTATCAATAAATATAAAAAGATACCTAGAAAAATATCTTTCCAATACCGATCTACGGAAAATTTATCACAGGGAAAGAAATCCCTTCGGTTGAGTTTTGATTTTTGACAAAATGGAGTGTTTTCTAAATCGCAACGGGACTTGGCCGGTTGCCAATGATGACAATACAATGAAAAACCGGGGAAGAGGGAAAGTGTCTGCTCTACTGTCTCAGTTGTCGTTATCATACTGTACCTTATCAAAACACAACCGAGGGGATTTCTTTCCCTGGGTTAAATTTTCAGTAAATTGACATTGGAATGGTATTTTTCTACGTACTTTTTCATGTGTATGGATAATTGAAGTAAAAATGCGAATTTGAAGTAACTGCGATCCTTTAACCTTTTATAATTCAAAGTTAGTTCTAGTATTGCATGCTATATTCTATCTGATTATTTCAACTAGAACACTAAAATCAGCGTAAACTCACGTTTGTCACCGTGAATAATCCGAAAAAGTATGAAATTAAGCAGATTATTCCCACAAAGTACTCTCTTCCGTACTTTCGTCCTCTGATCACGTGGGGGAATTCGTCAATGATCGCAGTGAAGAAGCCCTCCATCGTACAGAACTAAATGACAATATTCATATAAACATAAATAAATATCTTTTTCGCTAGAAGAGCGTGCTCCTTATTTCTAAGGCGCTTCAGCACAGTGTTCAAAGTATACGACTTGCTCGCAGGGGGTTCCTTGACAGAGTGGGCTTATGAACATGCTTAGTTTAGCTAATGTTTCTCATCGTTCTTCAATATAAAGCGATACATCCAAGTTATCTATGACAAGCATATATGATAGAAAAAAATACTAATAAAAGTACTATACCTGTGAATCGATTCCCAAAAATAGAACCATCAAGAAGAATAGTAGTGACCAAACTTGTGTGTAAGGCAATTGTAGGATACCAGAAGGGTACGCGAGGAAAAGCAGTCCTGGACCAGCCTGTGCCACCTGAAGACATTGATAACGAAAAAAATTAGTAGATTTACAAATAAATAACTTTTTATTTATTAGAATACGGCTAGCTAGCACTGCATTGACTGTTTTACGGTTTTGAATGATATCGAACGTAGTTGTTAACATGCAGCCAATAGCAAGACTTCTCGTGAAACGCGTACAGTGTGATTTTCTTTCAAATTTTCATTTTATTGTCTTTTTATTTTATAGAAATAAGTAAAAAATACTCAACCCACCTCATGTACACTTTTCTCTTGTTGTGTTGCCATAAATCCAATAAAAGAGAAAATGACAAAACCGGCGAAAACTGATGTTCCCGAATTAACGAAACATACAGTAAGTGCCTGTCTGAAACGAAGTATTTCTTGAAATATTCGACAAAGCAAAGTTTTGTTCATTTTTGCTCATATCCAACATGCTTGTGCATAAGATAGAGTAAACCAAATACGAAAAGAAAACTTACTTGTAAACATTGTTGTGGTACTTATTATAACTTCCAAGTGCGACAAGAGCTCCAAGACCAAGACCATATGAGAAGAACACCTTGAAAAAAGCATTACAAAATGAATAAATGCGGCAGATTGTCGTTACACCGTCCGTTTTCCTACGTTGGCTTTACGGGAGCTATCTGCTCCGTCATGGACAACGTGGCGGCTGAATTTATGCACCAAATACTTGAATAATATATGTACCTGAGTGACAGCATCGATCCACACTTTTGACTCGAGTAACTTGGAGAAGTCTGGTTTGAGGAAAAGCTCAAGACCAAGGGAAGCTCCTGGTAAAGTGAGTCCTCTGATCAGCAGGCAGAAGAGCATTATATACGGAAAAGAAGCAGTCAGGTAAACGACCTGAAATGCTAATTGTTGGAGGTGTTAATAGGCGTAAGCATAGTGGCCAACTTATGTGTCCCCTAACCTAACATGCCCTCACATATGCATTCCACCGAAGTTCATAAAAACAAACCTTTCCGGTCCATTTGACTCCTTTGAAAATGCACAAATAGCAGATCACCCATGCAATGAGGAGGTAGAGAGCGAGATCCCAACGAAGAGATCCGGGATATTCAATACCAGCGGAAATGCCGAGCACCTTGTAACTAAAAAATACGAACTATTGTTTTTTTAATCAACCTTTCTGGGTCCGTTTATTGTAGCTTCACTACAGTGTAGTCATAATCCGTAATCCGTTTCTTCAAAACTCATGCGAAAAACTGAGAGACGAAAAGTGAAAGGATGGCAAGTCGAAAATGATGTTCATATTGAAATTGGTTTGCGATACTTACTTCCAGAATTCTTTAACTGGAGAGACCACGGCGAGATCCTTGGCACTACATACGCTCCAGTTTTGCTTTGCACCGACAAAGAACTGTTTTTTGTATTCCAAGAGATGGTCGGAAGTCAGAACCTAAGAAACTATTATCAGGGAAATTCCGGAAAGCCTTGTTGACATTTCAGGAAGGACTTCAAATATTTTTTTTTATAGTTCATAAGCTCATTCTAGTAGAAGAACTACCTTCACATTGAAGAAATCGGCAATTGTTCGATTACTGTCGCATGGTAATTTCTCGTACTCGGAACGACAATTTCCGGTATTCCAGCTAAAAACAAATTCATTAGAATTATAAATTATATCATGATAGATCTCTCTGAATCCTGTATCCTGCAGCTGCAAGTTGACAGTAAAAAAAACTAAGGTAGCAAAGTGGAAGCTTTGCTGATAACCAGCCTAACCGTGTTCCTTTCAGGTATCACGCGGCTATCCTACGAAGTGGTTTACTTTCTTAAACGTTGACAAGACTTGACAAGACTCACTCATTGCTGCAATTCCTCCACGGCACATTTCCGTCGAGACGTAGTGAGTTCCACAGATAACAGAGTGCCCAAGAAATGACAACGATGTAGTAGATATTCAACCAGAAAGCCATTACGGCCGCTGCGATGCCCACTCCTAAATACATACAACTCATTTCTTGAAGAAAAAATGCTTACAATTTTTTTCCAGCCCATCATTTCATACTTATCCTGCAATAACCAAGCTTGTCAAGTTTCGATACTGTACCTTTGAAAAGAGTTCTATTTTTACTACCGTACTGCCGAACTGATCAGAAAATGCTACCGTACCTTTGAAAAGTGGGCAGATTTTGAACATTCCTAGACCTCCAACAGACAGGAGTTGTCCCCATGATGTCTCCAAGATGAACAACGGAGCTCCACAAAAGATCAATGAAATGATGTATGGAATGAGGAATGCACCTGCAATGTGAATCAGTCAGAATATTAATTTTTGCGTGGCGACTATTGAGCGCGCAACAATCACAACATATGGTGTCGCCGATGCGCGTCTTTTTTTTACGAATCTAGAACTTGGCGTGTGGTGCTGTACACGAGATGTTGTACACGAGAAAGTTACTACACTCTTTTTAGCGCCGTTCTGGGTACATCCATATTTCTCTATGTTGCAACGTTGCCCTCGTTAAGCCTCTGTGTCAGTTTGAGGGGCCAGACACTTCAACATAAGAACGAGTTCTAACGACAACATTCTCCCGCTTTATTCCCAGGCTTTGGCAAGGATTATACGCACTGAATGTTCTCGGCAACCAAAGAAAATACACGAAAATTCTGCAACGCGCAACTTGAAATTAAATAATCATAAGCGTTTTCCAAGTTTCAAGTGGACGAAAACGGACGGTGCGAAAAGCGGCAAAAAAATCTTGAGATTTTCTGCACTGGTTTGTGATCCTCTTGTAGAAGTAATATTTGAAACTGTCAATAAACTTGTCGTATAACTTAACCGGACGTGGGAGGGGGACGTAGCTTGACGACCCAGTACAAAATCGTCTTACATTTAGCTATTTGACTACAGGCTTGAAAGAATCCTGCACTCCCATGGTGCTTCAACAAACGACCTGTCAGATAACTGTTGGTAGGTGGCAGGATTTTAGAGTGCATCTCTGACAACGAGGCTTAGTTTGAACAGTGAAACGAGTGAAGTCCTGGATATCTACACAAATTTTTTTATGGGTTTGGGAATTTGAGACATCCACTGTGCCCCAGTTTCTCTACTTTTTTTTGGGATTGACTTTGCAAAAAAAATAAAAAAAAAACGGTCATTTTCACGCGAACAGACAATCAAAGATTTTTCTCCTTCTCACTTCCTTCCTATATCATATTTCTGTAGATGTTTCAAGTTTCAAAAACACTAAACTGAACCCAAACACCGTCACAGATCTACGAAAAAAATTAAAACCACAAAAAAAAACATAGGACTGAAGTACAAGAAATAGAACTACTGTGCGAATAATGAATAATAAAAGGAACCGTAATAATTAAAAATTATAATAAACCCTAAAAATATATAACCATAAAATGTTTACCTCCTCCATTCTGATAGCACAGGTAGGGGAACCGCCACACGTTACCAAGTCCAATAGCATATCCAATACAGCTCATTATGAAGTCGGCCCAGGATGACCACATCTCTCGCGGCTTCTCCTGATACGTTTCCGCGACCATTTTGTCGTGACGGACTGCCGGAAACACCGGACTCGTCGACGGAAACAGACACGGAAGAGGGGAGGGAAGTTCCTGCAAGTTACCAAATAATAAAAGACATACAAATGAAGATTGCTTTAGACAAAATAAAAATAAAAAATTGGTCCTTACATGGCCTTGAGGGCTCAACCGTTACAATACAGCTTGAGGAATCTACAAGAAAAATGATATGTATCCAATATATGTCACAAGAAATAGAAGAGAGCCGGAGGAAGGGGAGAGAGATGGCAGGAAATGAACATCGTGCACGGAAAGTTAATTTCCACTTCAGAATCGTCCAAGAAGAGAAAATACCCGTAAAAGAAAGAAACAATACTGTGATTTTGCAAAGTAGAACAAAATATAAAAAAACGGCAAACCAACAACTTGAAACAGAGAAATTGGTCAGCTAGGAAGAAAAAAAATTTTTTTAGCTGCAAAGTGTAAACTCAACAAACGGCCATAAATACACAGTGTGCTCCCTCGATTTGGGTACTTTATCACACTAAAAGAGGAGAAAAATGAGTATATGCCTAAATTGACATCAGCAGCCATAAAATGCATATTCAATTCAACCGTTCTACTCAGAAATCCAACGGAGACAATTGGTAAAGAGATATTATGGCTAATCCTTGGGTTAATGCTTTTGCAGTTCTTACAATAGAGACGTAAAAGAAGAACATGTAAATTAATCGTACGGTTATCATGGTTAAACGTTAGTTCATATGTTTGTGGAACATTAACGGCCGTAAGCTAAGCCCTAAATATTACGGTACTCGTCGTCGGATACTCCCAGGGAGCAATCGGGTCTTCCCTGGGTCCTAAGGGCTCTTATCGTGTGGACAAAGGGCCAACGGGGTGGTGGCCCGCTAAAACTGCCCTCGCCCGCAAGTGGCAAATCCCTTTGAACATATACACACATTCACCATGTAACATTGAAGAAGTAGGGCTCATCTTCCAGTTCTGAAGGGCTCACTCTAGCAAATGAAATATGAAAAGACTGAATAGAATTGAATACTTGTTTTATTCTTTCCAAGAGCACTTAAAAGTTTGATTAAGCATCTTCTTTGAGTATGTTTGTGGAGGATTTTGATGAAATATTTCGGGGAAAAAAAAGAAAATCTTTTCGGGGGGTATTTTCATTATGTGGGGTCGGGGTAGCTCACATGGTAAACATTAATATGCAGCGTATACGAAAATAAGTCGAAACAATTTGTTGTTTCACAAATTTCACTTCATAAGACTACATATTATAAGGATAATTATCTTTGGATACTGCGGTTAAACGGCGTCCGGGTCCAATGTATCCATGGTCACAACTATGTGCTTATGAACTAATGGTTTCTCTAAAGATAAAAGAGCCCGTAATATCACGCCCTGCGGCCTCGCCCCGTCAGCTGCTATGCTTTAGGGTGGATGACAGTCAAATTTAAACGCTAATTGGCTCCAATATTTGAGAAATAGTTGATGGGACAACTGTTGAATAATCACATTCGGCGGGATTGAAACCCAGCTACCTGGAATCTTGATTAAAATAGACAAATTGGCCAATTAATCGGCAGCGTGCTTCGCGTAAATTCATCCGCAAATTTCTGGCCATGCGGGAAAAGTTAAATTTCCTCTTCTAGTCTTCGGTATCAAACTCTCAGTATTCGCGCGAAAATACAGGCATTGAAATTTCATATGATTGACGCAAATCCATATTTAGTACTGTATAAAATAGCGCACACACAATGACATAACAGTTAACACATGGTAATATAAGTCACGAACTCCAGCACTGAATTAACAAACTTTCGTGGACAAATTATAGAGAAGTCAAAAGAAAGCAACAGAAGCAGAGGATGTGAAGGAGACTAAATATGTATGATAATCTTCTAGTAACTAGTATTTCAAAAAGTAAATGGAGTTCATGTTCATAACATCAACAAAGCTTACCGTAGAATAACCTGGAGTGGCGTAGACGTAGTCAATCTAAACGTCGGTATGTGAATTGTGGTTCATATTTCAGAGAAAAAAATAATGCAAAATGGGCAAGAAGATTAATTTCTCAATAAACTGCGAAGTGTTTACTCGTTGAAAGGATGTGGTTGAATCATATCCAAAGTACTGATGAATACAACTTACAATACTCCGCCGCGGCACGTGAAACGTTGGCTTTTGGACGGGTACTTCATCATCACAATCGTCTAATTCGATGATTTCTTCTTCTTCTTGCAATGCTGGATCTCTAGCATTTAAACAATGTCCAATTGTCGGCATAGTTCATCAGAATCGGAAATCGTGGAGGAAGTTGTTTTCAAACTGGAATCTTGGCGATAATATTGTCAGAAATTCTGAAAAATCAAACTGTATGAATGAAAATCTCTCAACAAAAAAAACAGGTGCACTGTACTACGTTCCTAGTAAAGTTAGGACAAGCGTTCTTTATAGACCTGTTTGATTCCCAGAACTGTTACTTGGCAGATTTGCAACTTGTGGAACGTTCCCAGTCTCCCAACCCATCCCCACGATGGCGATTGTGATCTATGTCCCTCGTCCTCTCAGAAAATGTTACTATTATCTCTTATTATAAGGCTTTTGTTAAATTCCATTTCTCATATATACAAATATAGATACCTAGGTAGGGTCAATCAACATTTTAAATTTTAACACCTGACAGATTAGATTATATAGAGAGACCGCAAGATAGGGACAGAGAGCGAGATAGAGGGAAGAGAGGAAGAGAGAGAGGGGGGGGGGTGAGAGAGAGGGTGAAAGACAGAGACTGAAGGTGAAGGTAAAAGTGTGGAGAAAAAGAAGTTCAGATCAGAGACAGCAAGATATATCGATGAGAAAATGCTATTTTAAAAATCTTATCCCGTCTATCAATTGGTCACAGTCTGGCAGTCTGAACTCTCCATTTATAAACGTTATTTCCTCTTCCCATATCATTAATCAATCATAAGTTATAACATATGTTGGCCAGAGAAAGGAAAGAAGTTTTACTTCGAGTCTGGTTTTGAATAAATAAAGGTTACGGGGAGTTCCATAGTCTCCCACTGTGTTGTCGGAGCTCACAATCAGAATAATCACATGAATAATGTTAATTAAAATAATGTTTAATGAGACACTAGCTATTAGGCATGGTTAGCGTGTAAACATTTTAGCTAGCATTGCAAAACGGTATATGTGCAATAGGAAGATAAAAAAAGACAGGAATACAGAGAGGTCAGAAAAAAAAAAGAATAAAGGAACTTTAAAGGAGGAGGCTGGAGGAGGCTCACGAGAATGAAGTGCTCAAATAGTTTCCTTTTATCGAAATATGATGGTATTAAATTCCGAAAGATATACTTTACAAAGCAAAAGCTTTTACTTGGAACGAGTAAATCAATATAAAACAATGAAGTCTATAAAAATTTTGGATCGTAGTAAATAGTTGATTTCCATAGTGGGCATGCAAATTTACAAGTCATTTTGCAAGCCGGCAAAATATTTGAATGCCCACTATGGAAATCAACTATTTACTACGATCCAAAATTTTTATAGACTTCACAGTCTTATATTGATTTACTCCTTCCAAGTAAAAGCTTTTGATTTGTAAAGTATGCCTTTCGGAATTTAATACCATCGTCTGTCGACAAAAGGAAACTATTTGATCACTTCATTCTCGTGAGCCTCCTCCTTTAAGATGTATATGGGCAGGAACTGTTCAGAAAAAATAATGATTAATACTCAAAGAAATAAAACTTAAGAAGTTCCTTGCGTTAAGAGCCGAGTATCTCAATTAGAAAATGAAAAGTTGTTGATATATCAGTCAATATATCAGTTGTTATTTTCATCGCACTCCTTCAGCATGTGTTCCTGTGTCTTCAAATATTTTGAACGTAATTCGACAGTTGTTTTATCACTTTTTAATGGAAAACAAAGCACTGATTTCACGACTCATGTCAGCTCTGTGGCAAATTTTTATTCAATTTAGTGAGGTTGATGTAGCAGTAAAGGTAAATGGCCAGCGCCCGCTAGTGGAAAAAAAATAAGCGCTGAAGCTTTTTGAGGGGAGATCGGAAATTTTGTAAGCCAAAATTTCTGCTATTACAAGGAAATGTGAAAGGACCGAAGGGTCGGGCCAAGAAGAATGATTATTTCTGAAACATTATCTGTGATAGCAGTATTCCATTGCATCCAAAACTCGGAGAGATCCACAGAGTGACCCACGACGAGCTTTCAACTTTCAAATATACAATTGAAATTTCACGCTCGTGGTGTCCATCCGTGAAATCCAATGACCCTGACCCATCAAAAACCTACACAAATATTGTGTTTCCCTTGGAAATGTTGTCATTAGAGCGTTCATCATTTCTAACCAAGTTCATGGTCGCTTAGCTTATCGGCTTAAGTTTCGGATTAGCCTTCCTCTCTCTGATCTCTAGCTGAGAGCTCGCTCCGTCACTGGTTCAGTTTAGTTCGAAAAGCACTCCTGCACCCGTGCGCGCTCTCACTTTCACCCGGGGCGGCTCACACGAGCGCGCGAAGCGCTCTGCCGGGCGTTTCGGCTGCCCGCGCTGTTGGTATTGTGTCTGCGCCCTCTGGCTCTACCACAATCCATACCGGGGTTTGAGTCTGCGCCTCCGGCAGAACGAGCACTCTCTCAGCCGGTTGTATTACAGGTTGAGCCGGTCCTTTGAGGCCTCCAGTCCTCCCAGTCCTATACCACTTTTTCGTTTTCCCCCATTGAATGAAATAGTCACCTCGCTGACGACACGACACTCAAAGTCTAGAGGAGATATTATATTGTTATCAAGAGCCAGCCCCCGACATCTGCCAAAGCCCTTTCAGGAAACTCCCATTTCCCGGACAGAGTTCTTCCCCTTTGGTCAAATTTACCAGACTCTTTCTAAATTTGTGGGAAGTGTTTGCAATAAACCTGTGTAAAATTGTTTTCTTTACACATTGACCTTACTTACAAATTTCACTGAATAATTCGTCCCGCTAAAAACTTACAACTAGGTTTCTTATCGTAATTTTCGCAATTGGTAATTGTTTTTCGTGGCATCGCCAGAAACAACTACGTAATATTCTATAACTATTTTCAGGATCTCATCGCCTAAGTTCGATATTTATTTCGTTGGATTTATTCCAGCCATCACAATCTATATTCCACATCCACGCTCTTCACAATGCGAGTGAGCCAGGCCATCGGGAGGGCCTGGTCCCGTATTTTATACAATTACCCAGTTACCATATTCGTCACGTCAATTATAATGACCGCAGTTTTGCCGATCTGCAGTCTCTATTTTGTTCCAGTAAAATTGTCAGCAAATGCCGAAGTGGTGAGTTCAACTTTTAATAAGTAATAATGATGTTTTTGAAATATTTTCGCCCGTGTTTCTAACGCCCGTGTTTCATATGCTCAGAATTCCATCATTATTAAAAAGCACTAACCATAAGTTGACATTCTTCCATATGTATATATATATGTATCTTGCTTGGCAGGTTTAAATTTTTCCCAAGAATATCACTGTTTGCTTAACATTCATTCTCGAACAGAATTCATTTTTCCCGAGTTGAGCTGTGATTTCAATTATTTGAATTTTATAACCACTACCCCTTGTAGGGGGAGTTGTCTCTGTTTTGCACCTGAATAATGTATTATTCGACAGCTTTGATGATTTTAGCACGTGAAAATCCTACAAATATAGCAGACAGACACACCTTTTAGTTTATAATCGCTTCTCTTGTTTTTACTGATCATTTTGCCAGTCCTTGTCATCTCCTAATTCCATAGATAGCGGCAAAAAGTTTGTTGCCCGCGGATCGGCTAAGATATTGCACAAAGACGGAGAGAATGTTTTCTAGATCTGGATTTTCTCACATAAATCTTATAGAAAATGAAATATGATTCTTTAACTTTACTGATGGCCCATATCGGCCATATTTCTCTGGGTCGCCCTACTTCGCAGACCAGAGTGGTCTGCAGACACTGTTCGTTCGGGGTCCCACAGTCCTAGCTTTAATCCTTAGAAATATACTTTGCTTTTGCTGTGTAAAACGCACAAGCTGTGTGCTGAAGGTTTTGTGTGGAGTAAGACAACCGGTTTTCTGTTTGCATTTGCATGTGTATACCTAATTGCCTAACAAATACCATTTATCCTTGAAAAGCACAGTATAGATCCAACAAATTGATAGTGTTAATCATTAGTCCACGGTTAGTATCGAAATTAGTAATTTCAACGTTCCTATGTCGGTCAATGAATCATTCCTTTTTGTCTTCTTATTCAGAGAGAAAATTCAATAATAAAGGTGTGCATGTTAATTATACAACCCAATACAAATTTCTAATTATGCAGGTAATTGCTAATGATTGAAGCCTCGATGTGTGCAGAAATGCGGGTGTTGTAGCTTGAGCTTGTTTCTTCTGTTACACAACCGCATCAATAGTTGTTCGATGTTGTTTGGCTTTTCTACTTTTTCTAGTCTTTTCGACCACAAAGCCCATCCAAATCGGTTGTTTTGCATACAAAATAATCCCCTATACAGTAAGTCGGTCATAGCTCAATCCTACCCTTACTGATTCCTACTCTCTAATCTCCAAACCCTCTATTGCCGCCCTTCGCCCCTACCTGCTCCCTCTCTCTCTCTCTCTCTCTCTCTCTCTCTCTCTCTCTCTCAAACCCCTTCGCTAAACAATTCGCCATAAGCTTACCATTAGAAACTGACTCATACGCAGTGATCGGTTAACTTTTTACATAGAACAAACATATAACTAACATTCAGCAATAAGAAAATTGAACTAAACTTAACAATCGATTTATATGTTCAAAGCAAAGTGATTAAATAACTATCTTTAATAATTGGACCATCACGGTTCTTCTTCACGGCTTTATACAGGCTAACCGGCCATCCGATCATTCAATTAAAGATATGAAACATTCTTGCAATGTCATTGTGTTAGGGTCTCCTGAGATTCACACAATGTACTGAAACGTTTATTTGAAACGCAAGTTCTGTGTCAGTGCCTTAAATCGTTTATTTGAAACGCATCACTTGATATTTAAACTTTTATATTGTAGTTGTTCGTCCGCCAAAATTACGAGGCACTGCGTCATTGAACATGCAATCCTACTACTGTATCAAGTCAAAAAGAAAGTATCGTGAATAAGAACGAATTTCATGAAAAGGACATTTCTTCGATGTCAGATTCATGTAATACCTCAAATTCCACGTATTCTAGGGATTTGACACAAAAGATACCCCGTATTCCGGTCAACGATTGGCCTGGAAACGACTGTCGAAAGTTCTAACTACAACCAATAGAGTGCAGGTACGGTACCTAAAATGAAACCAATAATTCGACTAACACGAGTGATAAGAACTAGGGATAATTTTCTTAATTCGACCAATTTACTAGATATTCGTGTTTGAAGAAATCAGGATATTCTCTATTCCAGTTATACAAGTCACCCTCTAATGGAAACTCCACGGTGCAAAGCTCTGAGTCGACTACACCAGCTACATTATCTCGTGATAAGCGCGGATTAGAATACTTGGGTGGCAGTTTTGAGGCGAAACAGGCTGAGGGCATCGAGGAGTGGATAAAGAAGACAGAGGAATACAATGCAAACAAACAGGTGAAAGATTTCGAGTTGTAGAGCTTATTATGTGGATATCTGTATTTGTAGACTATATTTCACTTCCTTATTGTTAGTAGCATATCACTGGCATTTGACCCTTCAACATATACTCGAATATAGTGGGAATTTTGTGTGCCACACACGTGTGCACATGAGTGCTCCATACCTCTTCACCAACTCCGTGTGTCACATACCGTGATGTCAAAAATATGGTTGTAATTATTATGCAATCATTTAGCTATCATCAATGAAACGTCACAAACGCTCGTGGAGTGATAAACTTCTAACTGCGTTCTCCAATGTACCCTGTTATGAGGCACCAATTCCACTCAGTTTGTATTTATTTATTTATTCAGTATTTCTTTAGTATTGCATACGCATGCATTTTGTATTTTATGCATAGGGGTTAGAGTTACTTTGACATTTTAAACTAGTTTCCCTGGTCGGAAGGTACTTGTGAAGCAAGCAAAAAGCCTCAATGACCTCCAAAACTGAACCGTCGAAACCCGTTTAATTTTCAAGAGTCAATATCCAGTAAGTCAGTAACAATACACTGTAAATCTAGAAGTGGACAGCTCAGTATAGTTACTGAATACAAAAGAACGACATCGGATATGCATTAGCCTTTGGGAAGCGATTTACCATTGCAGTAGACTAAAATTTCTTTGAATATACGAAAGCGAACAGAAATTGTGACAGCTCTAAGAAACCAAACTTAGCGAAAATAGATTGTCAAGCTAAAAGATAGCAAAGCAAAATCCGAAAACTGAGCTTGGTACTTTACTAAACACATTTCAGTGAACCATTTGTCACAGTTTATCATTGAACTACCAACATACAATGATATTTGGAATGTGAATTTTTTGCGCAAATTGTGCGGGATGCAAAATGGAATTGCGGACGCTTTGAAGCCATTCGAGGCTTACACACCATATCGGTAGTTAGATTCCCCCTTCGACTACTAATTTTAATTTTATTTTTATATTTTGTACTGTGTTTGTTGTACTATCAATTTTTTTCTTTTTTCTTTTCTTTTTTTAACCTATCAAATACCATCATTTGTTTGGCTGAAAATGCTTATGCAGTCTCCAGGCCTTATCGTTAAATTTCCAAACGTTGACGTTGACGTTTTCAGAAATATTTGGAGTGTTGCCAATTTTTTCGCCTGTTTATCACCGAATTTGCTTGTCAATTGTACACAATTAACCCAGGAAGACGTGGATACTGTAGGTGAATTGCAAAATTAAAATACTATAATTTTCCGTGTCATAAAGTGAAAATACCGTAAAAATAATTGATACGCAGCAACATGTTGCATTAATAGGGCTCCTTTGCGGCGCAGCTGTGCGGCTCTATGGGTGCGCAAAATATGTTCAATGCCAGGCATATTCCCTACGGCAGACTTCAAGCCTACGGCACACTTCGTGGATTTTCATCAGTATAATTGTGTGTTAGTAATAGGAAAATTTAGGTCCACGCACTTGTAACCGAATGTCAGCCGTATCGACGAAAATTGATCGATTGTAAGGTTGCCTGTGGAGAAAGTTGCCAAGGTAATATTTTATTTCTCCAGGTGATACATACAGTGACTCTGCAAATGATCTTAAATTCAACGTTTTCATTTCAAACTTCTTCTTTTTTTTCATGGAATTTCTTTCTTCATGGACCAATTCCTAGCTGATATATGTACTGTTGTTTGTAGTCTTTCTATTTTCACTCAGTCTGAGTTGATTAAATTACACTTATTATATATATATATATTCATTTTGTACTACAGGCCCTTGTGCTGGAGTTCCTAAAAACTGTTCAACGACGATGATGTTTGATCTATTTTATCGTCTATTGCCAGTTGATAGAAGATCTCGACCATTCTATCTCAACACATTTCTTCCTGTATTCACAAGAATGGGTATGTTGTACGCAAGCTTTCAATTCTAAATTGGCTTCCAAATCATGACAAGCCCTTCAGAAAGTAAACATGAATGTGTTGTGTATTCGCCTTCTTTGCATTCTAAGAGAGGTTTTGATAGAAGACCTAGAGCATATGGCCTTTAGTACATGTTTGCCGGAGAAAAAATTTCCTCCTCTGTGGTATGTTTATGTTTACCTAAATTCTATAATTTTCAAGGATATTCCACTCAAAATATTTACCTTCCGCTGCAACATTACGATGTGCTAGAAACCGCCATCAAAAACTACACTCAACAAGAAGGACTCAAGTTGAAAGGTGGTTATTTTATATTAAAAACTGAAAAGAAAAAGTGTGACAACAAAATATTCTCCTCAGAACGAGTGGATTCAACCGCGTGCGATTTCGATTACTGATCTACTAATATCTTTTAGGATTACTGATGGAATTGAAGAGAGACAGGGGGGGGGGGGGGGGGGGGGGGGGTGGGGGGGGGGGGGGGGGGGGGGGGGGGGGGGACTCCTTGCTGCCGCAATTCAAGATTCTTTCTTCTCTCTTCTAGCAGCCGGATTAGTCATTCTTTGTGTGGCGCTTTACTCTAGAAGTCCAAGTTATGCGATTGCGGTTCTAGTACAGGTAATTTTGGAGACACGTACATCGTCGGTCATTAGAATACCGTTCATGTCCTCAAAATATGTCTCCATTGTCCAACTAAATTGCTTGTTACTGTAACTGCTTTAAACTAAAAATACAGCGCAGTTTAAAGCGAAATGCTAGCCCCTTTGGAAAATTTGCATATGATAAGCAAATCCTATGTATCCTATGCTAATTTTGCGCTATCGTCCACGGCAATCGCGCAAAATTAGGATTTGTTTATCATATGCAAATTTTCCAAAGAGGCTGGCATTTCGCTTTAAAGGGTCAGGCCCATTTCAAATGACCCCTATTTTTGATGATTCCATCTGATTCTCCATGTCAAATATAGTACGATGCAATATTTTTCTAATTTTCAAGCGCAAAATTCACGCAGTATTCAGCAATTTACCCCTGCCAGTCATACCCAACTATTTACCGCATTTGTCACGCCCCTTCGCGCTAATTGGGCAATATGCTCTATTGGGGTGGCAATTGCGATATCGGCGAATCAGCGCGAATGGGCGTGCCAACTGCGATGGACAGCTGTGTATGACTGCTCACGTTAAATTGCTGAATAATGAGTGATTTTTGAGCTTAAAAATTAGAAAATTATTGCATCCTACTATATTTGACATGGAGTATCAGATGGAACCATCAAAAATAGGGGTCATTTGAAATGGGCCTGACCCTTTAAGGCAGTTACACTGTGGCAGCTCTGAACCTCCAAAGTATTTGCACAAGAGTATATTCAGGGCTAAAATCCCGAAGTTTTGATAACTGTATAACTCTTTCAGCTCGCACTATCCGTGGTGGCTGCCCTCGGCATATATGCCCATTTCACGTCGGACTTTCCGCTTCTAAATCTCGTCATATTCGTTCTTCTGATCGCAGTCGGCTCAGATGACGCCTTCTTGTTGTTTTCACATTTTCCCGATAAATTGTCCTTTGAAGGTTTTCACTCGGTAAGTATAAATAAAACTTACCACTGATATTTTGGAAATTACTGGAATCTATTGTATGGTAGCTAGGCTTACAATTAGGTTTCATGCAGAAGCTCAGGCTTTTCAGCAAAGGTACCCCAAGTGCTAGTATCTACAACAATAGTTAGAAGAAGTTGTTAGAAGTTCTATGAGATTAGCTACGAATCTGATTTTTGTTGCACCTTTATTACTTTTAGGCTGTGGCTCACACTGGTGCTACAATGTTTCTAACGTCCTTCTCGACAGCCGTTCCGTTCTTCGTGAACATTTTGTCCAACGTGATAGTATTCAGGTGCTGCAACATAGAAAATGTTTTTATGGAAGAGCCAAAGAGGATTCAAGCGCTAAAATCCTGATGTCAAAATAATAAACTGTGTTAGATTCACCACGACTCCTTTTCAGATGCTTTGGTCTATTTGCCGGTCTAACAATTATTGTCAATTATCTACTGGTGATCTCATTTCTGCCGTCATTTCTGATAATTCAACGAAGGTCGGAGCTTTCGTTTTATTTGAAAATGCATTGCAAAGATCTAATATGATTTTTCGTTACCTAGATCAATTTTTTTCCTTGTGTCTTGTGGTTTGTGAAATGTAAATTTACATGTCGTACATTGCAGTTTCTAGTTTATAATACTCAAGTTCTTATAGATATTTCAACTGGTGCCCTTCTCTACCCGATTTTTCGCACTTTTTGACACGGTCCACTAAAGAAGTTCTGCCTCAGGTTATTATACAGGTTGGTGTGTCCTGAAGTTCTGATCCCTTGCTTCAGAGCTGTTTTATATATAATTTCCCGACACTTGAAAGATGAATAAGTATGATTTTTCTGCCACTGGCCGCCTGGTGACCTATGTACTAGATCTTCGAAGACTGGTAGTTTGACCGTTTGACGTACGCTTGCATATATCAAACTACCAGTCTTTGAAATTCACTATCCTAGTAGTTTATCAATTTGTCTCCCTAGGGTCGCTGGGTATGGCTCTCCTCCCTGAGTGTCCTCGTAATTGGCTGTGGTGTAATTGCCTTCAATGATCTCTCACTTCCACAGTACAATCCACTCCAATTATTCACGGCCGATAATCCACATGAATGGTAGGTTTATGACATCCTATGAATTAATATTAAAGATCAAAGTTCAAAGTGTTGATTTGTTGAGCCACTCTTTCAATAATATACTCGAAACAAGGTAAAATCTTGTAACTATACTGTGCACATTTAGGTACGATAACCATGCAGAGCCGCTATACGAATTTGTTGCTTCGAAGATTGCGATACCTTTGCATGCAAGGCTAGTGTGGGGAATTAAACCGATAGAGAGCACTGCCAGGTTGGACATGATAATTATTTGAGCTTTATTTGCTGTAAATTGATTGTATATTGATCATCACTGTAGCATTACTACTGGAGAGTCCATGTTTTTTTTTAGTTATCTTTCTATCTATTTAGATTTCGAGAAGCGGGACAGACCCCTCTGGAAGCAGATCCAAAATTTTCGATCGCTTCTGTTAGTGTTTTTCTTTTCAAATATTTACTATAAAACATGTTGTTTATTCTTTTTAAACGTCTATGTAGATGACTAGGCTCTTGTTGGCGTGATCTTTGTACGACTAATTACATTCAAGCCATAAAACAGGTGCCCGATGTGCGTCGTCTTGCTCGTTCTCTGAAGTCATTCAGATCGTTACCATTTGTTAATCACACTGAACCCTATTGGCCTGAACAGTTTCTCATATGGAGTAGTCGGTAAGTATACTTTTGCTTGTAGAACTGTTTTTTCTCAAAGAACTTATTTCCGAACGTTGCTAGAATGTGTTCCCCACAAAATGGGTCGAGGTCTTCAGCGAGGAAAAACGACAAACTCCGGAACTGATTAGAACTACTGATTGCAGATATGTTTGTCAAACGGGATTTCTGTGTTGTAACGTCTCGTCGCCCATATTTACAAACGCGTTCCTCGATTACTGCCTTCGCAATTCGACCTCTTACATATTCACACAATATAACGATACACCAATATTCGACGCGGACAATTTCAATCTGATCGGATATACTGCACTTTTGCCCACAAGGCTAAAGTAAGTAACTGTTCATTATTTTTTTCAAATCAAAAAGGGTAATAATAAAATTTCACATACTTTTGAGAATTTAATGTTTCCTAAGCGTATATAATTGTTTAACGCTTATCTATTTGTACATTAATTAACTGTGGGATACTTCGCAGAGGCACCTATTTCTGACTAAACTGTAGGGCTCTGGGTACCTATTATTGTAACTGTAGTTACTGCTATGCATTCATAAATGGCAATCTGAATGGCTAAAATTGTGTATTACTTGGTGCTGAACCAAATCGTAGGAGGCGCGACATGTACGAACACACCATACGGACATTAGTAAATTAGTAAATATTGTCTCTTTTTTTTAGATATTCTCATCGTTTCCGTAATCTTTCCGCTTCAATCGATGTTTTGGATGGAAATCTGCATATGGAAGGTGGATGGCAGACAACCGAATGGTCTGTGTGTTTATTTTGCATGTAGTTTTCGGTATCATAATTTTCAATGAATGGTTTACGGTAACTTACTTTACCATATATACTAATGTCCAATCGACACAGAATTCGAAAACGTTCTCAATTCCACTTCCAGAATTAGACGAACAAACACAAATTAGCCGAAATTTTCAGGGTTCTGATGTCAGTTTGGTTTGATCTGCAACGATCAATAGTGCTTGATTGTCAAAGTTCAGTGTTGATATCCTTGGCCGTCGTCGCATTCTTTGCCGTAGTGCATCTCAGATGGCAGGTGGGGTGTAATAAAAAAATATTCTATTAAATATTATTTTTACATTATGTACAATGAATTTGACCATTTTGACATAAAATTGGACACTGAGACTGAGAGACTGAGCTAAAAATCACGGTGTATGGCCCACGTTTTCATACGGGGAATCTGTTATTGTTCGTTGCATGGATCATATATAGGACAACTTCAATTATCAATCAATATTTGCAGGCCATCCCTTCTCTAATTACCATATGTGCCATAATAATCGTGTCCGTTGGCTTGGTCGTACTCCTTGGATGGGTAATCGGTGTACTCGAGGCTGTCATATTAGTATTGGTTTGTATTTTAAATTATTTTTATTCTATCTGCAATTCCCAACCAAAGAACTAGACGAGGGGGGGGGGGGACTATCAATCTACCGGTTCATATGTACGAGTCAAATTACTATTGTGCCCCTTACTGTAGTCACACAGGAAAACGAAACAATTGCATAAGCCACAGAAAACGGCTGATGGCCCGCCACCAAATCGCTTTCACCGAAAAAAAATTGGTTAGCGACCATTTGTTGACTAGTTGATGACGGGTTTCGATGAAACTTGGTCACCACATGGTCCAGAAGTGGTCACCAAAAGGGCTGGCCCACGAAAAAAAAGTGAACCCTGACCAAATGGGTTCACCCATTTCCAATACAAGTGACCGTGGCGGCAATGTTTCCATTTCGACACGAAATCAAAAAGAAATGAAAAAATCATCTTTCCATCGCGTTTTGGTGTACCTATAATGATCTCTCTGTAAAACGTGGTATTCTTGAAAAAACGTACTTCTTGAAACGGTTCATACTTTCATACGTCCATTCAGGTAGTTGGACTCTCTTTCGACTACACCCTTCACTACGGTGCCTCGCTTCCCCAACATGGTTGCCGAATCCACCGGGTGGCCGCATCCACTGCACTGTCTATATCACCTGTATCCTTAGCAGCCACAACCTCAATGATTGCTGGGGCGGCTATGCTCTTTTGCAAAACACACGCGTTCTTTCAGGTATGCGTTCTTTCAGGTATTCGCGTTCTTTCAGGCATTCTTTACCAGTTTATACATTTAAAGGAACGCAGTCACGATAAATTTGTCATTTTAATTTGTTTTTCATTAAATATAGGAAGGTGTGAAGGAAAATATGGAAAAAAATATGAAGCTAAAGAGAAGCGAACTCACGGAGATAACTCACTGAGAATGGGAGTTACTGGATAACAATATATTGTGAATGAAAGCAATTGCCCGGATTGCTGCCGAGATTGAATACCCTGCAGTGACAGCGTATCACAATTGTCTAACACTGCAGGGTATTTATTATATTATAATGAGCCTTTGCCCGGACAATTGCTTATCTACTGTAGTCGAGTAACTCCCATTCTCAGTGAATTCTCTCCCCGAATTTGTTTTCCTTTAAATTGGTATTGGTATGGTGTGTTTTCACATAACTTCCTATATTAAATGAAAATTAAATAAAAATTGCGAAAATAGCGTGACTACGTTCCTTTAAGTTAAGCTGCAAAGGTTGAGGAAAAGTGTTCCCAATCCCTGTCACTTGCGTTCATTTCGATCAATCATTTATTACGAACAAAGTTCACGTGGACACATATAAAAAATTAGTTTCCTTATAAAAAAATTAAAGTTATAAAAAATTGAAGTAAATGACTATATATGTATATATAAACCCTTCTTTCCAGGTCGGTGTCTTTCTGGTCGTTTCGATGTCAATTTCGTGGCTATTTGCCACATTCTTCTTCCTTCCACTACTAACATTCACACTGGCCAGGAAACAGGAATGCATGGAGTGTCAACATCAATCACAGTCAATTCCATTGAATCAGAAGTTTTGATCGAGAATCGAGCGATAGTCGATCAGCTATTGATTAAGTGGCGTGACGACAGATAATTGGTGATCTGCAGTACAGATACCAATAGGCCAAACAATTTAGGCGACATATAGCTGGTATATAGCTTCGTTAGAATAAACGTCTTCATCTTGTCTTCATATTTCATATTTGTCATCTTCATATTTTTTGTAGACACACGTAATTCCACCCAGTTCCCATAAGCATGAGCCAGTTTTTACAATACGTTTGCTATTATTGGATGAAACGACGCAAATAACACTAAACTTTTCAAAATTCTAACAAATTGTCTGACACTAATGCCGTTTCACGAAAAAAAATTGAACGACGAGTGGGTGGCTCACTCATTGTGGGCGTAGTGCGCGCGGCGCAAAAAAGTTTCCTCAGTGAATTCCAAAAAAGCTTCTTTTATACTACATTCTTTGTCTTCTCCGTACTTTGTTGTTTAACTAGTCGTTGTTTTGTGTAGTTTAGTCTTTCAGCATTCTGATTCTTACGGGTAACACCACAAATTGCAGCAAGTTCTTTTTTTTTTTCGTTTTATTGAATTTACTCGAATTTATAAATAAAGTTGACTTGTCATTTTTTTATACTATAGCAGAAAATACTGATTATAATTTTGAAGAAAACAAAAACAGAGATGCATAATCTGAGGTTTGTTTCCATGTTGCTAATTGTAAGCAATTAGCATGATGGTTAGTTGGTCGGCAATTTGAAAGTACGGAGTTTAGATCTCGCGGTTTTTTTATTAGTTTCGAATTATTTTTATATCCTATGTACTAAAATCCCAGATGTAATATTTTGTACAGAGTAATATTCACTCACTGTAAATATGAATACAAAACTATTGGTTTTTACTTCAAAACTATTGGTTTGAGCTTCAAGGATCAAGAACGAGCCCTTTATTCAGCAGTGTTAAATCCTTTTTTTGTGCGCTCGTAGCGCCCCATAGATAGGGCTGTACCGCTGTATTGCATTCACCTGATATTACAAATGGAGGTTGCGCACGTAGTATATCTAACAATAAGACATGCCACAGGTGGGTCATTGTCCAGATAAATTGTCCAACATTCCCATTCCATAGTCAGACAGTGGTAAATTTATAAGTAAAGAATAAAAGAATAAACAAACGTTCAAAACAATTTTTTTCCAAACAACCCCCCCCCCCCAACCCAATGATTGGGGTTTGTGGCCTTCGCCTCAATCCGGGTGCATCTATGTGAGTGTGCGTTTGTTTCGTCTCCCATTTTCTGTTTTCAAGAGTTTGCAACTCAAAAAGCCCATGAGGCCGCACATCTGAAGCCCCCCCCCACATCCATACACAGCCCCCAGAAAGCCCGGCGGCTCGCCCCTAGCTAATCATTGTCCCGAGTTTAGCTGCTAAAAAATGACTTAACGTTTGTTCTGGTATTTTCGAAGTATTGATTTGTTCTCAAATATGTTTACGTGTGTTTCTCGATAAAATAAGACGCGCTGTTTATATTATTACCAGCCGTTCGAAGAGCCCTACGGGCTCTTCTCCGACTGGAGGAATCGGCCTTCGGCCGATTTTACACATTGTTTAAAAAAAGGAATTTCTACAAAGATAAAAAGACGTTCATTTACGTTTATGTGGAAACGTATAGTTTGGTTCTGGACTTCAGCGTTTTTGCAAATCATGCAAATTTGCTATTGCAATTCTCTTCTATCTCCTATAAGATCTCCTCCCATAAGCTAGCATAGCTCAGCAGGTAGAGCGTTGGACTGTGAAGCGAGAGATTGTGTGCCGCTGTGGGTTCGAATCCCGCCAGCGGCAAAGATTTTGTATGTTCTCATTCGATTGTGAATAGAAAATTTTATTTATGAAAGGATTTCGTTGCGTGCATACAAACAAAAGACCAAGTAAACTCTTCTCCTTTATTTATATTATTGTGATTATGGCGTTTCCAAGTATACCGAAAAATGACTGTGCGTCGGTCAAAACTACCAAATTTTTGCGCAAAAAATTAATATGAAAAAATAAAAATAAAATCTCGTGTAAAATAGACTTTCCATTAGAGCCCATTTGCTCTCAAATTTCCGTTGAAATACAATGAATCGACGCAACGGCCGCTAGGCGCTATCGCGTCGTGATACTTCCGATATATTTTGGGTAAATAAACATCCAATTAAGAGCCAGGCGCATCGAAGATTTGTCTATTTAACTAATCTTATTTTTGAGAGAAAACACAAGGCTTTCTTCACCTAGCAAGCGAAATTAAAGCCCGGAACGATGCGATATATAAATTAGGTTGTTTTCGTCTATGTTTCTCCAGACTCCAGGGAAAATTAGTGAAGAGAGTTGGGTTTCAGCAAGGCGCGAGTTACCGTATTCTAATTGTCTGATTGGCTGAGATGCTGACAGCGAATCAGCGTCTTGGCAGAAGCGCATAAAGTACATTTTCCATAACATTTTTTGCGCAAAAAATTAATATGAAAAAATAAAAATAAAATCTTTCTAATTCTAATTGCCTACTCCAATTTTTTTTTTTCGAAAAATTTTCTATGCTAGTTTTTAGAAACAAACATATTGCACGCTGTAATCAATTCAATGTCCTACAGTTAGAAATATCTTTTTACCCCTCATCACTCGTCGCATCCGGGAACAGGGAACTACAATAAATGACACTCCACTGCTCCACTCACTCTCCTTGCAAAAAGATACATGTCTTCCATTTCAGTGTCCGATTTCCGAGTACTAATTGCTTCACAGCTAATTGTAAATAACTTTTGTTTTTTTTTCACAAATAATGTTCCTTCTTTGTGTTTTCTAAATTATTTACTATTTTGCCATGATTTTTTTTATTCCACCCTGAGTGTCTCTTTGTTTCTAGGATTTCGGGATTTTGCCCTTTTCTTAATCGCTTGGCTCAATTTGTTAGGGCTTTGCCTCAATACACAGAACGTTAAGATTTATTTTTTCTTCCTGTTTGATCGGAAAAGCTGAACTTTATCTGGGGTGATAATAGATAGAGAGGAGGAGGAGCTGTGTGAGAGGTGATGATCAGATTCAGCCGACAATAAGGACTCAGGGAGGAATGGAGAGAAAGGAAACGACAAGAAACGAGAGAGAGGGAAAGAGAAAGAGAGGGGGTGAGAGAGAAAGGGGGAGAGAAAGCAGAGAGTGAGGGAGAGGTGATAATCAGATACATCTGACAATAAGTACTCAAAGAAATGGAGAGAGAATGAAAACCCAAGAAAAGTGCGAAAGAGAGAGGGAGAGAGAGAGAGAGGATCTCCTCTTTAGTGTTCATACTCAGAGAGGTACTCAACACATGCATTCATTCACTTTTAGACCCTCATCGGTGGGCCTCCAGCGTGCTATTGATCTCGCAAACGCAGACGAGCAGAGAATGAGCAGAGATTAAATCCTCACAGAGAGACGCAGAGAGAGAAAGATTCGAAAGGTAATGCAACCCGAAAGAGAGCATCGATGAACAGACGAAATATAAGAAGATCCATCAGAGGGGTGAAATGAAGATAAACAGACAGTGAGATTCGCACGTAGCTGAGTACTCAGTTGGAGGGTTCGAAAGTAGGAGTGAGAGAGAGTGAGAGAGAGAGGAAAAAGAAGAAGAGGAGGGCTTTCCCTCACGCAGCTTCCAATCTCCAGAAGTGTCGCCGTCGGCAAGTCATCTTCCTCCAACCTCGAATACCTTGTATTACTATCGTTGTCTCATCTCTCTCTCCTTCTCTCTCTCCCTCTCTCTCTCCCTCTCTCTCCCCCTCTCTCTTCCTCTCTCTCTCCCTCTCTCTCTTTTTCTTTCTTTCTCTCTTCGATCCATCAATAATAAGCACTCGAAAAAAAAATAGAATTTTTCAAAAGTAACTCGTCGAAGTCTTTCATCCGTGATCTTTGAATGTTGAATTGCAATAAAATAAACCACCTTTCCACATTTGAGCAGCTTGCTTGTGAGGGGCATCTTCACAGCTTCAAATGTTTTTTTTTCACTTTTGTATCGATATTTTCTGAAAAGTCGTTTATTCCGTTAGAACGTAATTACGCAATTGGTTTTCTAATAATAAATTTTAGTGGGATGTATTACATCAAATAGGTGGCTTTGGCCATGATTCTCTTCCCAAAATGCAAATTTTCAACTATGAATTCTTCTAAATTTGACCAATTTTGCTCTGGAAAACCAATTACCGGAAATAAATCGCATATTAATTGCCGTTTTCTTGTGGTAAAAATTCGTCGGCGACCAATTTCAAATCTCGTCCCATGCAATTGCGTATTTTATGTGTATTCAATTCATAGAGAAAGAGGGAGTGAGAACAAACAATAAGCCCATATCGACCTATATACGCAGGATTTTAAATCATTTTAGTTCACGATTTGTCCGAGCGGAACAACAAAAAAGGTGCTTCCTAAATGATAGTCAACTACATTATCGTCATTTGCAATGTAACTCTTATCCGTGTTGGCGCTTGTCTATCTAGTTCGCTGACGCAATTCACGCCGTTTCACACTAGAAAGCATTTTAGTTTTGGAAATACTTTGTTATTCTTGCATTGTACGAAAGCACTTTTATCTATATAAGTATAGTTCCGCTCGCTTTAAACGTAGGCTAAAACCGCAATTCGACGTAAGGAAGAAAGTGTGGGAAGCAGTGCTGCTGACGAGAAAAAATGATGTTTTTTCTGTTCATATTCACATGATAGCTGGTTTTGAAACATATGCCTGACGCTGTATTCCGATGTAGAGTGTATGCAAATTACTGCGCGATTTTTAGTCTGATTATCTTAATTTGCATATAACATATGGGAATGCAGTTGTCCAAGGATACGTTTCAAAAACCGACCGTTGTTTCGCTTTAAATGGTGTACCGTTTCCTGGAACACCACAGCATCTATGTATTCAGCACAGAACATGCATCTATGTATTTTTGTGCGTCGTTTCACGTCAATCATCACAGGCCACATGCTTCAGTACTGATGATGCTTCTAATTGTACAATGTCTTTTTAACGATAACAGTGTACTGTGTACTACAGACGTTTTATTGTTTTTACCTTTCTCTCTCTCTCTCTCCCTCTCTCTCCCTCCCGCTCCCTCTCTCTCTCTCTCTCTCTATATATATCTCTCTCTCCATCTGTCCGTAGTCCGTATTACTTTGCCCACATACTCGCAGAAGCGCCCGCTGTGACTGCACTTACTAATAAGGGAGAAATTGACGGGTTGAGTGGGAGGGAGATTTTTGTTCGATAACTACCCACAAGGATTAATATTCCGCTAGCTAATGAGCATTTTCACCCAATTTAATTGAATGACTTGAAGCGAATTTTGTTCAATTTCCATGTTTCATATCTTCGGGAGAGCGCCGTAGTAGATAATATGTACTATCGTGTTATATACTACCAACAATTCGTACCAGTGGTGAGACGGTCCCTTTTCTGCTTTTACACGTTTACACCTCAACCGAACAAGCAATAAACTAATGTTGCTGTGTGTCAGCTACTAGGATACTTGGAATTGGAATCTTGATGCCTATTTTTCCTATAATATGTACCCTTTTAGCAGGCTCATTATTTTTCGTTTGAAGTATGTAGCTCCGTCAGTGGCATTTTTTTCCAGATTGCTGGTTGGTTGAAGCTGCTGTTAAATGTTAGATACATGACAAATTACCATCTTTTTGCATATAATGGTTGATCGAAACAAACAGACAAACGCACCGTTTATCAGAAAAAAATAACAAAATACGAACCCGCAGAAGAAACTGGTCCCAGAAAGTAATGGGTTTCAGTGCTTACTGCTTACTTTTACACTTTACGCTTACGGGGGCACGATATATTGCTGATACCCATAATAGTGCCCCGAAGAAGTTATCCCTACACTGACGAAACTTGGCGTGCAAGCCGCGTGACAACGGCGTGCAGCGTGCATTTGGCAACGTGGTGGCGTGCAAAAATGCACGCGAAACGGTACGGCGTGCAACTTGCCCCCCGATACCACGCCGCTTGCACGCCAAAAGCCCGAGACGAAATGGCGTGGGTACGGCGTGCAAGTTGCACGCCGTGCCCACGCCGCTTGCACGCCAACCGATTATTTCCCAAATCAGTGTCCAGCCTCTGACTTGAAGTGAATATCATCGTAGTGTGAATTCGTCTAAAAATACCTCCCTGGATGATTTTGTAAGCTTTTCGCTGACGCACGAGGAATTAATTACTAGGGTTCTCTACCAAGACTCCTTACACAAGCAATAGTCTCAACTTATCGTATGCAAGTCTAGTATGTTGTTTATAATTTATTTTATTTATTGCATCGTCCGTAATTATGCTTAGTAATTTATAGTTTGTCTTCAAGTATTTTTCTTGTTTTTATGGTGTCCGCACGCCCACTCAACTGTGATGCCACAAAAAAGTTTCAATTTATTTTTATATCCAGCTGTAAAGAAATATCAGAATAAATTTAGAATCAACCAAGTCTCCCAAGTCACCAAAATAAACCGAATGAGGATCCTAATCAAGAATTCTCTCACATACATCGTATTCTAATCTTTTAATCAACCTCACATACATCGTATTCTAATCTTTTAATCAACTTTGGAGCTCGGTGTCCTTCGTGTCAACGTGGTAGAGTTCTCTAGCTTGAACCCGCCATGTAAGTTTCTCAGATTCTAAAAGCTCTTTCCATTACCCAACCTATCCTCTGAAGCCGAGGGCGGCGGACTGAGGTGAATTCTTATGCCCTAACAATACCACAGCAAACTACCACACCCAAACTTGTTTCAGCTCTAAAAAGATTGGCCCGAATCTTAAACTTACGTCTATTGAAGGCACACAGTCTTTTGGCAATCCCTGTAAATCGTCCCGTTGCAAAATTTGCCCACTGATATCTTTTGAAAAACTCATTCGTAGCAGCACAACAAGATACTTCTCTCATACTTTCGCCTCTAGTATTAGTAATTGCTCCAGCGAAGGGGTTATATATTGTCTAACTTGTGATAACTGCAATATGCAGTATGTAGGTGAGACAAAGCGCTCTTTGAAAAGCAGGTTTAGTCAACATCGATATCATCTCAATAAAAATTCACAAGAAACCATTCTGTATCGTCATTTCTCAAATTGTCAAGCAAATTCCGATGTTAAACTATTTACTATACATATATTAGACTGTTTAGATGAAAACAAGAATAACTGTATTCGCAAGGATAAAGAACTCTTTTGGATTAGGCTTCTTAACACTGCTTACCCATACGGCTTAAACGATCATATTAAAGGTTTCGGACTCGAAGAAGTTATCCCTACACTGACGAAACTTGGCGTGCAAGCCGCGTGACAACGGCGTGCAGCGTGCATTTGGCAACGTGGTGGCGTGCAAAAATGCACGCGAAACGGTACGGCGTGCAACTTGCCCCCCGATACCACGCCGCTTGCACGCCAAAAGCCCGAGACGAAATGGCGTGGGTACGGCGTGCAAGTTGCACGCCGTGCCCACGCCGCTTGCACGCCAACCGATTATTTCCCAAATCAGTGTCCAGCCTCTGACTTGAAGTGAATATCATCGTAGTGTGAATTCGTCTAAAAATACCTCCCTGGATGATTTTGTAAGCTTTTCGCTGACGCACGAGGAATTAATTACTAGGGTTCTCTACCAAGACTCCTTACACAAGCAATAGTCTCAAGCTCGAAAATTAGCTTTTTGACTGAAATTGAATCCCACGCAACTTATACATATTTTAAGCTTCGATGACACCCACTAAGCAAGAATGTTCGATTCAGAAAACAATTTTTATATTTTAATTGTACGCTTTATTTATTTTTGTATTACAAGAGGTGCGCTTCAGCGAATGAAAAAAGATAACAATATAAACAATAAACAGAACGATTATCTTGTTTTGCAATATTCATTTATTTCTGAATTTACAAGAAGTTCGTTACCATGGGGAAGTCTGTGATGACATAGATGAAATTAGACATATAGACGAATATTGCAGACTAACAAGCCGAATATATAATAGTGAGCTTCCAACACGGTATCATTACCGTTACATTAGACGTCTAAAATGAAATCATTTACCGATTTTCTTATTTCGTGATTTCTGGTTTTTGTTCTACGTATTAAGACACTTTCTAGACTTCTTCTTCTTGAATTCCATAACACCTTATATTTATTTAAACGTTTTCCTTTGTTCTTTCCTTATTGTTAGCAATACCCACTTCCTGGTTTCGGCGCCGGGATTGATCGACCCTAGAATCTTAAACGCAGGCCTAGCCCTCAGAATCATGTTATCAGTAGCTTGTGTCCAGTTAGTTTCATCACTCCTTACTATTAGTCCTTCTTAGTCCCGTTTACCCGTATTTGCTCTCGATACCGATTGTTTTACACCCAATTTCACATAATATGTTTCCAGGTATATTCTGTCCACTTCCGTATCCTGTGCTGCACACCATAAGTTTCACTAACTGTTTTTCCTATCGACCAATCAATTTTTCAAATTCAAATTTTTCCCACCAAAAGTCACCATTCCGAGCAAACTGGTTTCCCGCGTGCATACCCTCCTTCCCTGTGTCAATATGGGACACTGCACATCCAAGGTTTGAATTTTTAATCGATAGTCCAATTTCGTAATTCTTGATTTTTTAGATACTAGACAACGTCTCTATTTGTAAGCTAATAGTGCATTGAACTTCAAAAGAGCTTTTGTAACAAAATACTGAATAGTACAGTCATACGTATGTTACGACATGGACATGACATAACATTAATCCAAATGTGTTAAAGGATTCAGACGATACTCAGACTGCTGGAGAATTAAGGGTGATGCATGAAATGTTTAATAATTTAATCCTTTTTTACGATTTGCCATTTTTTACCCGTTTTCCTATTTTTTATAATTTTTAAACAAAATTCGCTAGAAAACATCATGAGTTTTCGTTCCGTGGGCAGAATCAAATTTAATCCCCCTTGTTTTTCCTTCCTCTATAAGTCTATAAGTTATAAGTAATTCGTGTTATAAGCAAGGTAATGAATGATACGATTAACCGATTCTTTTGTTATGAATCAAGAAAATATTATGAAACAATTGTGAAATAGCCAATAAAAATATATAACTATCGTAATGAATGAAAGATGGCGCTGCGAAGCAGTTACTTTGATGTTTAGAGCAGTATGACCAGAATAAAAAATGGGTCGATCTCGTATGAGTTTAGGATCAGTAGATCAGGTATAGTATTATACTAGTTTGTGTTTAGGATCAGAAAGATCAGAAAAAGCTGAATCGCAGGATCGAAGAACAGATCCGCAAGGATCAGAGCATGTCCCTGAGGATTATCAAACTCTTGCTACTCGGTGAGCCATTTTCGCTTTTTTCAAATACATCCTTTTGCATTCTATTTCGACGAAAATATTTTCCTTTTATGTTTCCTTCTCATTGTCAGCGTACTTTTTTTATTTCAACGTAGTTCGTGATCACAAGCAGGGTTAGCATCGTCATTTGATACAGCCATTAGAATCGGCAATTATATTGTCCGGACACTCCATATTATCGTTTTTTTTTGCTATTAAAGTGACAACCCATCAAAGTAAACCTATATTTACGATACGTTCATAATGATTATAAAGCAATTTTATTACAATATATACAAACCAAATTTCACCTTCATTCACCCTGGGAAACTTTTTTCCGATGCACTCAACGCATATTTATACCGTAAAACGGAAATTTCCAAGCTGTCTATGCAAATTTATCGTAAAATTAGACTGCGATCAAAATTTGCGTATACGGCTTTGAAATCTGCAGCTTTATGGTATACATATGAGTTGAGCGCATCGGAAAAAAGTGTCCCAGGGTGAATGAAGGTGAAATTTGGTTTGTATATATTGTAATTAAAATGCTTTGTAAACAGTATGAACATCTCGTAAACATAGGTTTAATTTGACGGGCCTGTCCCCTGTCCCTTTAAGGCGGAAGCTGTATATATGCATTAAGCTATATGCAAATCAAAGAATTTTGCTAGTATTATAAGCGACAATCTTAAATTTGCATACAGTCTGATTGACTCGTTTGTTTAAACAAAAATGTACGATAATACGGAGTGTCCGGCCATTATAATTACCGTGTCTAGTAGCTATATCTGCAAAATGGCGTTCCCATATACATGTGTAAACTCGTATGGAGAATAGGAATATTATATTAAAGTATAAAAATATTGTTTATCTCGTGAGCCTGACCCTTTAATACATCCCATATTCAAATAATGTGATAGTGCCATGACAACTCTTGAGTTGTTTTCGTCTGACTCAGTACAGCAATGGCAACATGACGCTGAGTTAATTAAGAAATCCCCTGTTTTCCCGTGGGGCAACATTTTTTGCTCAATTTCAAATGACGGTTGGCGGAACAGAGTGTCAATAATGTATTGATACATATCAACAATATATTCAATGGATTTTTCGCGCTCGCATTATAATTAGAAAGAGGGAAAGAGGGAGAGGGAGAGGGAGGATCGTGAGATAGTGAGAGAGAAAGTAGTGAAAAGTAGAAGAAATATGAGGAGAGAGGGAGTGTGCATGCGCTATAATAGAGGCTCAGAATCAGGACGGAAAAAATGTGGTCCGTGTAATGGAGGGTCATGATTCTGCGAGATGTATCAACTTTCACCTCCCTTTTCCGTATAATAGAAGTGAAAGAATCCATTCACTCGCAACATCAATATGATGTCATGATGCAATAGATGAAGACCGATATTGAATAAAGGCACACAGAATGGTAGTGGTAAAACGCGCATGCCATCGGACGTGACCAAATTGTTTGTTAGCAACGTGATAGTAATTAAATTGAAAGGTGGCGTTGTTGTCAGTGTTTCATGCAATCGGTTATACCATCTAGCTAGGTAGGCATTTGGTGATAAAGCTTTGAGTCGTTGATAAAGACCCTTGGAAACAGTTGGTATTGGTGTAGTAGGTTTGTCGAAGAACTTCCTGTTCAGTTAGCTGGTTTTCGGGGTGTGGGTCCCCTACCTCATGCAAGATCCACGTAGACATTTGACCGTAGTACTGAGTTACTAGGAGGAGGGTTTTCCTAAATGCGATATCTCCGTCATTGACTTCAATTAATAAGCACGGATTCGGAATCTCTAGTTTAATGTGCCTGAAAGCTAGTAACTGCACTCATCTCTTGGTTGAAACTTGAAACATCTTAATTCTTCATTGTATAGAAATAATTGTTCTTTGAACCTTTACTTCTACAACTAAAGCTTCTCTACATCCCTCGCCCTCCTTTCTCTTCTTCCTCTTTCTCTGTCTCCCCCTCTATCTCCTCTCTCTCTCTTCTATCTTCTCTCTCTCTTATTTCTTTCTTTCTCTCTCTCTCTCTGTCTCTCCTTACAATTTGTCAATCAGTTTTATTGTTTCGCATCCATCGTTTCTTCAGTCCCCTCTCCGAATACAACGTTTCCCGGGGAAGTAGTAATGTGTTTCGAATTAATCCAATTCTTTCCCCAAGAAAATGGGAAAGTGAAAGCACTTGTTTTTATTTGTTTTATTAACCATCCTTGGGGAAAGCTGGCACTTCACTATAATATATTCACTTAAAACGCTCAAAACTGCGGCTCTGGCGAGGAAATCATGCATTTTTCGCCAAGAACAACGTCCAAAGAAAACTTTTTTTTCAATTGTCGACATGTAAGATATGGAAGGTATCCGATTTCTCTCTGCACATAAACACACACGCGAAGGAGGACGGAGGGAATTTCTTCCAAGAAAATTTAGTAGAAGGCGGCGGGGGGTTCATGGACTTATAACAACCGGACAACTCCATATTTAAAGGGTCGTGTCCACAAAATTGAACCTATATTTATCATTTGTTCATAATTTGTGCTAAGGGTGTTTGTTTTAATATATACAAACTCAATTTCAACCAGATTCACCATCTTGAAGCTTTTCTTGGGTCATCTTGAAGCTTGAAGCTTCAAGTTTTTCGTAAAAGTTTACAGTGCGGGGAGAAAAATAAACGGCAGATTTCAAGGGTGAAATTTATCATGTAATTAAAATTCGATATAAATTTGCATATGCGCCTTTGAAATCTGCAGTTGTGAAATTAAAATGCGATATAAATTTTCGTATACGTCTTTGAAATCTGCAGCTTTTCCGTACTGTACATTAGTATATTCCTACGAAAAACCTACTTGAGGTGATGAATCCGGTTTAGTTTGGGAATATTGCAATAAATACCCTTAATACAAATTATGAACAAATGCTAAATATAGGTTTATTTTGGTGAGCCCTTTTGACAACAAAGCACACATTTTTTCTCCCAAATATCTAATCCGAACCCTTCATCGCAGCTTTTCCTCACCAAAAAACATCAAGTAATACAATTTAGCCGTCAGATTCCGAGATATATGGACCGGAAATAAACACTGGATATCTATGAATTGGTGGGTGTAGGTTTCTAGCTTGACAAATTTGTCGAAATATAGTGAAAACAAGGGCTGTGTTATCGAAAACCATAACTTTCAAAGAAAGAGAGTGAGATACAGAGGGACAGAGACAGAGACAGAGAGAAAGAAGGGGTAGAGAAAAAATGAGAGAGAGAGATTCCCTAGTCCTAGTTACCAGACCCAGTTTCACTAAGTTCACCTCAGTCAGTCTTTTTGACTTTTAGAAGTATTCCCACTCGACAATATGAATTATTTCCTGTTTTGTACTAGCGCATAATGCCAAATTTGCGGCGCGACAACTCAAAAAGACTTCGTAAATAATAATAGGGATTTGGATGAGGGACCCAGGAAACGTTGACATGTTTGCAAGGTTACTAATAAATCATAAATGTGAAAAGAGCACATGAGTTAGTAAAACTAGTTACTAATCGTTGTGAAACAATCGAACCCATTGTACCACAGAAAACTCGTCGTTTATGTTCTTACTTGATAACTTTTCCATTAATAGATCTTGATCCATCACTCTTATTAATGTGGAACGCGCAACTTGTATAATTATTGTTTTTTTACCTCCTCTTTGTGCTTCCAATTATCTAACCATAAGAGTGCTGACAATTTCAGGTAAATTACCGCTTCATGCGCTTTGTAAACATTAACTAGAAACCAGGAAAGTATATTGCACATTTCCAAAAGTATGTATGGCATAGCATACACTACTAATTATAAACTGAATTCAAGTTCGGCTTCCTCGTTCGCTTAAGCCCCTAATCAGTTAATTACGGTTAATTAGCCCAAGAGATAAGCCACTGCTAATTATACGTTTATGGTAGGTTGATAGAGAGGAAGAATGTTTATTCATCACTGCACTTCTGAACGAAAACGCAACACACGTCGGAAGCTGGGGTTGTGATAGACGCAGTTTGTGGCTATTGTTGAATAGCGGGAAAACACATGTTCGCAGTTTTTTTATTCACAATGAAACGACAAAACGACAACTGAATAGACAATTGTTGTAAAATGAACGCAAACATTGACAGCGTAGCTTCAAGGCGCCAAACAACGGAGTGCACGTCAGTGGAGGACAGCGCCCTTAAAAACGATTGTTCTTGTCGAATAACTATTCAGGAAATATAGAGGAAGTTCTCATCTTTTCGAAGTACTTCTCTACGCAAAACTCTAAATATTCTTCAGTCATCTCATCCTTCTCTCTCTTTCTATGTCTCTTCTTCACCCCTCCCTCTCTATCTATCTCCATATGTATGTCTTCATCCCTCTCTCTCTCCCTCTCTATCTATCCCCATATGTATGTCTTCATCCCTCTCTCTCTCTCCCTCTCTATCTGAATTCCAGATAACATTCTCGTGATGTTTACGAGTGATGATACGCATGCCCATAAATGACTCCTTCTCTTTCCATTCCATCATTGATATCCCTTTTCCTTCCACTTAGTCAACACCCACATTCAATTATTGGAAGGGAGACCTGATGGAAAAATATAGATGGTGTATGTGACCAGACCGCGCGCAATGGGGAACAACGTCCTAGATACGAACGTAGATGAAACTGAACCCTGGATTGCAACTAGCCTCCCTTCAATATGTCTCCCCGATGAATATCATTCTTGCTCACAATTATCGATCCTTAGCTTCCAGGGCTTCTACTATGTCGTTCACCGGCTTACCGTACCTTACTTACGCCATAGTTTACACTTGAACCCACGCTTATCCTTGCCTCCAAGTTTCGAGAGCAGTTCTTAGAAGATGTGCTTTCTGTGTACTGGAGCTATTACAAATTAGCAATACGTTGACTCGATGAAACGATAAGGAAAGTTGCCATGGTAACCGAAGAAAATAACAAATACGATGAGAACTTCATTCCTTGTTTTGGCACACGTTGGCATAAAATGTACGTGGTGTAGATGGTCACACACTATAGGGTTTGGTTTCGAAAAAAAAATATAAACTGCAGTGAAAGTGGTAAAAAAAAGACGGGAAGATAAACGAATACACTTCTTGTACGAAAAATTATTCTGGCACAAAAGGAGTTGTCATATAAGGAGATGCCATAAAAGGAGTTGTACTAAAACTGTCATATATACAATGTTATGGGGCTAAAGCAGTTATCGGTATGTTATCGCGAAATAGATTCTTATTTTAGGTGCGGGTGAGAGTGGGAAGAGTACAATTCTGAAGCAGATGAGGTATGTTATGATATAATTCTATTGCTAAAATCTTAGTTCTTTATTCCTATGTATATATTTCCTCCATATAAACCAACACTAGAAGTTGATTTAAATCTAAAACATCCAAAAATTGCTTGTTTTCAGAATATTACACAAAGATGGCTTCTCGCAACAGGACCTCGAGATGATTCGTCCCGTAGTGTACAGTAATTGCATCCACAGTATGCTGAGTATACTTCGTGCAATGTTCCACTTACAAATTGAATACGGGGATGCAGAACGAGTGGTTGGTTTCTTTTTTGCCCGGTTTGATGGGAAATTCCCGTATTTTCACGTCCAAACGATAATATTTACTCCGAGTACTAATTCCTAATACTCATTGTGAAGTGAATGTTTGCCTTGTACAAAATGTATACGTGTGTGAAGTGAACTTTAATTGAAGCAAAATTTGGAGTAAAATATAATTAAACCAAGCATGCTATATCTCTAGTATACGCAATGTATAAGTAAAGTAAAGTACTTGTGATTTTCAGCGTGACAGTCAATTGGTGTTCGCCACAGTCCATGCCAACAAAGAAGAATTGACAGAAGAATTGGCAGCCGCAATGCAAAGACTCTGGGCGGATTCGGGAGTCAGGGAGTGTTATCGAAGGAGCAATGAGTACCAGATTGACGACTCGGCTAAATAGTCCGTTACTTTTATAGTTACTTTTACAATATAACTTATTTCTGCATGATTATTTAAACGCCCAAGAACGCGGCTCTCTCGTTTATCGTGCCGCATCTCATGTTTCCTGGCCAAGAGTCCATATTCATGACGGTGTGATTTACTTTTAGTGGCAGCTTATTATCACTGCTGCTGATATATGATTTCTTATGCCTTAAAGATCGACTGACACCCTCTAGGGACAAAATTTAGAGACTAAAGCATCAACTCGCGCGCACAACACAGACACGCTGTGTTCATTTCACCAGTAGATTTTGGGGAAACGATTTTATAATACCGTCGTTTGTATATATTCTCACCGAAGCACCTTACAACTCTTTGAAATTCCAGTTTCTTGGATAACCTTCCCCGACTGAGCGCGTCCAACTATGTCCCAACGGAGCAAGACTTACTCCGGACACGTATAAAAACCACCGGAATCACAGAAGTGTTATTTGAACTCAAGGGACTGACGTTCAGGTTTGTCGTTTAGCTTTATACAATTAAAATTTCAACGTTAATATCTTGTATACACATTAACGTTGTGTACATGTTCACTGAAATGAGCGGCCATTGGCCCAAAGAACAGTGTGTTGCGAGCAACCGTGTGTGTGACAACGGTAGCTCGTCGAGGCCATTCGAAGGAATAGCTCGCTGGATGAAGTAAAGCTTTTCTCAAATCTTAAATTAAATTCAGAAAGAAGTTTTTGAAAGACTACTTTGAATATTTGAACTTTGAAAGGCATTATCGATCGAGTTGCTAATTTCAGAGTAATCGATGTGGGTGGTCAGCGATCCGAACGAAAGAAGTGGATCCATTGCTTTGATAACGTCAATGCAATCATTTTCATTTCCTCCCTGTCAGAGTATGATCAAACTTTGCGAGAGGACAATTGCACGGTAATTGATTATATTTTATATTTAGTTTTTTTCTACATTGAACGCCCCTTATGGTTAGTCCTAACTCCTAACTCTAATGACCGTCTGACAAAATTTTATGGAAAGGTTATGCTACTCATACTTTGCACCCCACGACACAAAGACCAAAGTCACATAGGCCCAGACATAACTAAGCACCCGATTAGGATCTTACTGTTAGGTTTTCATCTTTGTTAGTAGCGTAGGAACATTTACTCTGTTGGAATTGCTAATTAGATTGGTCATTTGTACCCTTGAAGAATCATAAAAGTAACGATGATATTAATTTCAGAATCGTATGCAAGAATCGCTCAAATTATTCGATTCAATCTGCAATAGTCCCTGGTTTGCGGACATTCACTTCATACTTTTCCTCAACAAAAAGGATCTTTTTGCGGAAAAAATTCAACGATCGCCTCTTACAGTATGCTTCCCAGAATACAAAGGTAACGTTGCTTGTACTTAGAGAACGGTTCGATCTTCATGCGAACATTAGAGAAGACGAAAGTTATTAAATAATAACAAAATTATTTACAGGTCAACAAAACCAAACCGAATGTATCAATTACATTCAATGGAAATTCGAGCAATTGAATCGGTCAAGTCAAAGGGAGATCTATTGCCATCACACTTGTGCCACCGACACCAACAACGTGCAATTTGTGCTCGACGCGTGTTTAGACATGATAATTGCCAAGAATCTGAAGAGCATGGGATTGTGCTAATTACGGCAACTGTACTTTGTAGTCTCCCGTTAGCTGTGCTAATTGCCAAATGTCCAAAGATTCAATAAGTTTATGGCATTTCGTTCAAGGATACGATTATGGCTAAGGATCTCAACATTATGCGAGATTAGGCTAATTTCCATACCGTAATTAGCCATGCATGCCATACAGGTATGCAGGATATCGCTCGAGCGTTTTACTTCCTTGCAAAGAACACTCAGTTTTCCGCAGAACAAAATCGTTTTGTCTTTTCTTCATCCGTGAGCTTTATTGTGTTAACAAAACCATCGGGTATGCATTCGACTGTCAATCTTTGCCATAGTTATCAGTATCAGTTTTATCTTAGTTTCTAAAGACTCCGGCTCACGACAAAAAAATAGCTGCTGTATTCCTGGTCATCCACTGAGCAGTTGAAAATTTATTTGACTTGCTTTACAACATGAGTCTTTGACAGTAATATGCCTACAGACCTTCAGTCTTCAGGGACGTCCGCATTCTTTAATCCTTTGTTTATCTCTACAATTGTATCCCAAAGATCTTTGTATCATGCATTAGTGCAAACATATTTTCACCTCTCCGTACCTATGCCCAGTCGATTCGTGATTCATATGCTGCATAACTTAATATTTATTCGTATTTCCTCCCTGCTTGTAATATTTCCTTCGAAACAATGCGAAACTTACACAATCGCCGCGGAAAAGTGAGTGTGCCAGGGGTGCGCCAGGCCAGGGGAAGACAATTCCATTCGGCGCCCCTGCCGCTCAATCTTTAGAGAGCGCACAGCAGGTGTGCCACCGGTAGTTGAGCACCTTCCGGCGCACCTATGGCGCATTCTCGGCGCAGCCTAGAGCAGCCTAGTGCGGGTGCGCCGCCACGCTATGGCGGACCCTCTTTCTCGTGCGGCGATTGCGCGAAGTTTCATCAGTGGTACTTCAATGTACTCTTCATGGTTTCTCTCTGTGTATCTGCTACAAATCAATATCGATCGTATCTTATTGAGGCACCCAATTTACATAATGTCATGAAAACTTCAAAAGTATCATGCGTAGTTATATCATGCTCACAGTTTACCCTTGGTGCAGCGTGTGGCTGCATTTCACACACTTTCTTGTTATTATTTTTTTGTATTTATGAAGCTGACAATTCTAGCTAAGATTACCGTACTTTTAATTGCATTTTAACTTACTCAAACCGGCTGATCGGCCGAAGATCTCTGACTTTACTACTTTGTTTTACTCAAAATGTTCTACAATTCCCTTATCGTGAATATCGCGTCACAACTTTCATCTTTCACATTATTTGGCTTTGTATTTTCAGAACAACTATAGAGTAGTGCCGTGAAAAGCCAATTTGAAATAAATAACAAACATGGAGCATTACAAATTACCAGTCTTATGTCTCTTTTCACTCATTTTCATGCGCGCTATGAGTTGTGCAGTTGTGCAAAGTATAAATTGTTATTTCTCTACTGCCTGTTTCTCTGGAACACACTTTCACAAAATAATGTTTACAAATATAAAACAATTCATTCAAAAAACATCCAATGCACGTTCATTGCGTATAAAACAAGAGTAAGGAGGGTAATTTAGTGGCAAATATCAAAGTAGTCTAAAAAATAGGTCTATGATTAAATACATAAGGCCAAAAGAATGCGTATAAAAAGCCAAAATAAACCCAAATAAATGCACAGGAAGATATGGTACGCTAAGCAATAAATATATGAAGATATATACAAATTTATAATCAGGGAGTAAAGTTTACAGACCTCATATTCACAGAATATAGAAAACTTACGAAAAAAAACATGAGTTCGTGAATGGAAGAACATTAATAGTGAGATCTGAAACAAAAGCATAAGGATAAAAACGAGTACATGATCGACGAAGGGTGAATAGAAAAACGTGAGTAAGTCGTTGAAGGATTGTGTGTTGTGTGACGACAAGCAAACGAAACTAGTAAAGAAAAAAAAACAGAAATTACAGAAAAAGCAAAAAAAAACAGTGTTGGACGAGTTTACGGAATTCCGAAAATATTAGGGAATTCTCTAATTCACAATCAGGCTTCAGTTTTCAATTCGAGGTTCCGTATCTCGAAGGAAGACGCGTGCAGCTCTCATTAGATTTCGAGTTTGTGTTCTACGTGACAAAAACAGAATAACTGAATAACATGAAAACATCGGATCCCCACCAACTACTTTTTCTTCTTCTTCATATTGGCTTGACAATCGCTACAGTACCAGTGTCCAGTGGGTGATTCGGTGAGTCCGACACATTGGAAGTGAAACCATTCAATCTTGCACGTCGGACTCTCGCACGCAATCATATTACCAAACGAAACCTGAACGAACAAGAACACTATATAATACGCTAATTTCAATGTAGCTACTACATTAGCTTATTACTACAGTTCGAGTAGATTCCGAACAAAATATTGACATTTGAAAGTCCAAAACCCCTAGAAGGGCAAAGCTCATATTAGAAAATATACATTACACCACTAATGTATACGTGAATTTTTAGAAACATTTCTACCTGATGGCATAGACAGTACGTTGGTTCGTTCGGATCAATTGGCATTTCGACAACAGGGCTTATCGGCAAAGGATTGAAGTTCTCCATAATAGCGGCTAAATGGAATAGTACTCCATTAAAGTGTCGATGCGCACTTTCTTTCTAGTGGTCAGATAAATTTAAACAGCTGCAAAGTTAAAACAGTATTGTGCGAAGTTCTAGAAGCGTAAAACAACTAGACAACTGTACTTCTCAAGTTCAACGGTTCCAAGTATACTATACAACTACGCAATTTGCAGGAATCTTATATACTGACGAAAATGAAAACTCGGATGACCGGGATGACCAAATGACCACGATGAACAAACAAAAGGCAATCACGTCAACTGTCAACACCTACCTGTTTGAGCCAATCGGGCCTGTTTCGCATCTCCTTTCTTGTCCTTTCGCTTCTCAAGCTTTCTCTTACGGCCTTTTGGCGACTGTGCACCGCCAGCCGCTCCCACTGAAACAACACATTGAGGAAAGTAAGTTCGCCCAAAGGTGATGGCAATGCTTGGCACATAGATTCCATGATTCCACCTCGTTTCAGGGTAGGTTCTTATATGAGCTGATTTACAAGAAATAAATTTACTAGTGGAATAACTCAGAATTGCATTTTTTTTAATTCAAAACAAGAGGAGGAAAATTATTGGACACTCACGGTTTTTAACCCTCTGAGTTTCGTGCATATGGTTCCTGCGTTGTTCATCATAAAAGTTGTTCATTTCGTTGTCCATCATCTTTACTCGATCGTCTATCATATCGTACTGCTTCTCTGCCAACTGGACCTTTCGTCGAGATAGCTCTTCAGCTTCCTTGAGCAATGCCTGAGAAACTTGATCAATAATACACGACTAAATATAATAGTAATAATGTTGATATTAATCATTTGATCTCGATTCTCATTCTCGCCAATGCGCACATGTGACGCAACGAAAGTTCGGTGCAGGAAAAACGATCACTAAGCACCACGAGGCACCCACATGCAATCTAGTTGTCCACAGACAGTCCAAACAACATGACAAAAAATCCACCCAGCAAACACAAACCTCAACTTCTCTATATGTTTTGCACTTCTGTTCCCTGTTGTACCTTTTCTGACTGCTGACCATCGCGTAGGCTTTCAGTTTGATTTCGCGCATTAATTGGTTTGTCTGAAAAGAGCAGGAATACAATACACGCTACACGCAGAACACTAGCACTAGCAACGAATATCGACCGCAGACAATGGCAAATTGAGGGTATAGATATAGCAATATCAACCGTAAATAAAACTAATAAAACATTCGTATTAAAAAAAACAGTAATTCCTCAAAGGTAGAAAAGAAATGAAAGCACCCACTTTCTTATCCAATTCCTTTATGTCTTCGGATGTCTTCTTCATTGTCGGGGGTAGGTCCTCGAGCTTATCAATATATTGCTGTAAAGCACGAGCCATATCTGGAACGATCACTCTTTATTACAATAAAACTGCTACGGCTCCTAAAATGAGAAAATACACGTATAACTGCCGAATTAGAAAAATGCACCAAAAGAAAATGTTAAATGGAACGAACGAAAGAAGGAACATCAATTTACAACATGGATCTAATCCAAATGACTGATTTCGATTTTTCGATAACACCAACACGGCAGATCATAAAAGGAAAAGGATGACGTTTTCTCAGAGTCTCAGACACAGAACAAAAGAAGAAATCTGAAACAGAGCTATAAGTAAGGAAAAGGGGTGATTCCCAGTTCACATTGCAACTCAGAAAGTTGCTTTTCAAAATGGTTTTCCCAGTCCACAGCTATGAATAGGCGTCCATGCTTTGCCTGATCAACAACCCAGGGCAGATATTCTCTAAGAAATTGAGCTCTTTGTTTCTCCATCAAGCGAGCTCCACCGAATATCGCGCCAGTAACGCACATTGGTAAACCCAGCTGGATGGCCTGAAAGAAACGGCAGCAAATGAGCGAAAAACTTTGAGGACTAGGACTCGCTCACGTGCATTTCAGCAGAATATGAATGGGATTAAATCACCATAATTTCAAAAATAATACAAAATCCTTTACAATTGACTGTGTCATTTCGTTTGGTTACTGCTATTTTACGTTAAGACATGAAGATGAATTTCACAAAGCGTTCACCTAACACGCGATTAACCTCACTTTCACGAGCACGGCTGCACGACCAACCTCAAAATACTTCACAGCTACTTCGCCAAGCATATTCGTCTTCATCTGGAGAACAACGTGGTTAAAATCGTGCGTCTCACGGTACCTTCGCACGACGTATCTGAAAGCAGTTCTAATTGGTTGAACGTTGTAAAGGTTGTAATATTATCTATCGTCATCATAAGTAAAGTTTGACTAATAGTTCACTAATAACTCAACAACTCAATTGCGACTGAAAGTCACATTACTACATTAAACTACAAAGAGTAAGTTCAATTCAACTCAAGTGAAGTAACCAGACTAGACTAACAAGTGTTCAGGGTTGTCGATGTACTTTACAGGAGGACGCGCATCTGGCGACGTGTGTAAACCATCGAGGAATCGAGAATATTCCTTTCCCAGAGTACCTTCTGGAAGCTGTGATAACTTTTTGCGATCGATCGTTACGTTTGTCACGCGAGGCTGGTCCCTGAATTAATATTTGTATTACTAAGACAATATGTTAGACCAGACCAGTAATTCAGCTACGCTCGTGCTAAATAAATATCGGCGTTGCAACCTTGACAAGGAAATAAAGTCAGCACGCTAGCAGCCATTAACAAATGAAATAAAAAGTAGTGCGACCTTTAAAAAAAATACCTCAATAACTGGGCACCACTAACATCGCTTTCCATACGTAGTCTGATGTTTTCTAACACAGGACCAATCGCAGTTGTCTCTCCCATTGCAGCAACCATGTCACCACGCCGAGGATTCAGAATGGCTGTAAATGCAGAACCAACTCCCAGCAAAGCACGAGAGACCGAACTCAGTGGCACATGACCAGGATAAACAGCAGCCATTAATCTGGAAAAAATAAGAAATTGCAACTGTTGTACAAACCGTCAACACACGCGAAAGAGGAGCAAGGTCATCTTCCGCTTTTCGTGGGCAATGGAACTATGGTCAAAAAAAGCATTCAAACATGAGAAAATTTGAGTGTCGCACCGACAACCTTCCAAACAAGCGGAGATTGATTCCAATAGAAACAAGGGCAATTGCAGCGCTTTTCACTTGGTTGAAATGTATAGACACATTAAAACACGGAAAAAATAATGAAGAAAACAAAACAAATCTGGAATTTCGTGCAATAATTGTATGCGGAAATAATGCGAACTTTACGCATGGTTAGTGCATGGGGAGGGTATAAAACGCGGTCCGCGGTCCTGCGGTCTGCGGTCCGCGGTCCGCGGTCCTGCGGTCTGCGGTCCGCGGTCCGCGGTCCGCGGTCCATCAGCCTGCGTCGCGGTTGAAACTGAATTTTTACATGTGAACCGCAACGCGCATGAATAAGTATTAATTTTGCAATAGTTTTGCATCATGCGATTCTTTTCTCCGAGGACAGGTCTAATGGGGTTTGCAAGTATGCCAAAAACCGCGAGTTTTCCTTGCAAGTATCAATTCGCAAAATCGTGTGCTTTTTACACCAATTTACCGTAATTTTGACACATCCACACTATAGAAAATCCGCCAACAAAGCAAATCATTTGTCGGACAAATGGTCCCGTGGCGATCGGTCGTAAAAACTGCCTGTAGATACATGGGAAATCAAAAACCCCGATATGGCCCCGATCACGTCCCTGATTTTTTGATCGGGGTCATATCGGGTTTTTGGAAAAAATCGGGGCCTATCGGGGTTTTTCGAGAAATAATCGGGGTCATATCGGGTTTTTTTGAAATAATCGGGGTTATATTGGGAACTGTTCCCGATATGGCCCCGATTATTCGTGATCGGGCTTTTTGCGGGACGTGATCGGGGCCATATCGGGGTCTTTTGGAAGGATCGGGGTCATATCGGGGTTTTTTCCAAAATAATCGGGGTCATATCGGGGTTTCCACTTTCCTGTGTATGTTCGTGTAGTGCCAAGATACGGTAAATTTTTCGATACTTGCAAGGAAAATCGGGCATACTTGCAAACCCCATAAATTAACCCAAATTTGTGTACTTTGCCAACTTATCGAAACGCGAGACGCGAGACTCCTAAGAACGAACTGAAAAGCCCTTTAGAAATATTGAAATTTTCCTTTTCTGTATTTGTTGACGCAATGTATTTGTGTGCAACAGGATAAAATTATGACTTGAGGTGGGATCGGACTACGGCATTCCCCATATGTGCATTCTCCGCTGAAAAGTTGCCATTCCTATTGCCGAAAAGTTGCTATCCCAAGCCGAAAAGTTATGTCGGAGCTGTTTGTCTTTCCGCAAAACTGAGCTCCATCTCTCCCTCTACACTCGAAAGGCGACTTGAGATATTCTAATTTTCGTTGCGTTCAATCAGAATGTCAAACTTTTTGTTAGCGTAAAAGAGTGCCTGGGCTCCTTATTGTTAGAATATTCTCTTGTAAAATCTTCATTCGTAAAGATTTTCATCTACGTTACAGTCTTTCATAAGTATACCCTATTTTCGTGCGTGCTGCTGTATTCTCAACCTAAACATGACAATTAGGAAACTTAGCGTGTGGAAGAAATCATTCTATGATGGAAAGCCGCCTCAGGCGGCGTTTTCCGCCTGGTAAGATATAAAGGAGAAGACTTTCAACGAAACTCAAGAGTTGCGCGCGGCAACAGTTTGGGGGTGTTTCCCGCAAAAGAATTTGATGCGCGTCGCAAAAGTTTTTCCACCGACTCTGGTTGCCGTTTTGGTGCGGGAAACACCCCCAAACTGTTGCGGGAAACACCCCCAAACCGTTGCCGAAAAGGTGCGAAAACGGTGCGGGAAAAGTAGCAACTGCAAAAAGAAAGCAGCGTGTTGGATTCGAACCCTACACTCTTGTTAGATACTTTTTCTTTCTCAGAAACTTTTTCTTTTCGCTTTCAAAAACGTTGCCGAAAAGGTGCGGAAATGGTGCGGGGCGCAAGTTGCGCGCCGCACCATTTCCGCACCGTTTCCGCACCTTTTCGGGAAACACTTTGCGCGCCATTTCTATTCCGCGCGCATTTTGTTTCCCATTCCTTTGCGGCGCGCATTTTGTTTCCCGAAATGGTGCGGCGCGCAACTCATCGGCTCTCAGTGTTGTCACGGATTTTGTTTGTTTGTGTATCACAAATAAAGCCTTCACAACATTTCGATAACTCAAAATCCAAATGGAACATACAAAATCTACAAAAAAAAGGGTTCGAGCCCGCCAAGCAACACTTCCCTTCTCAAGTAACAGTCGTGTGCTGCGCACTTTTAAGTATTAACCCAATTATATAGCTTAAGGCATATAATTCTGGTTTTATCCTTATATTTCTTGTTAATACTTATTATTTCTTTTATTTCTCAACTTGTCCTTGACAAATATTCAAATTTCTTGGACATTTTCTTGAACCTTTTTGAACTATTTTCTGCCTCCTCGGCTTTTGTGTAAAGTACACATAGGGAAAATAGCATGCAAATTAGGAGTATCCGACTAATTTATTCCCACGCACCCTATATAGTGTAAGATCATAGGAGTGTCGCAAGATGCAGAGAAAATATTAGGGATACAAGACGCAGGTAGTTAAGTAACTTAAATATTATATCCAAGACTGTTAGAGAGTATCATTAAGCTCCGCCCCTTTCCTATATAAGGATACCACAGGAGCCAATGATATGGCGGATCATTTCATCCAGCGATACATCCAATCGTTCTTCAACCCACTAGTGATCTGCCTGCGGGCGCGAACCTAGTGGTCTCCCGAGCTCCTGAGGCCTCCTTGCCTCCCCTTCATTTTGTACAACTCTAGTGATCTGCCTGCGGGCGCGATCCTAGAGTTTCGCTGTATTAATCGTGCGGCTACGGAGAAATTGGTGATCTGCCTGCGGGCGCGAACCCAATCTCCGTAGATTTGTGGTATTTCGATAAAGCCATTTCTATTCTCGGTCTTTATTGCAACACAACAGCACACAACAAGTAGAGCAGGACGGTGCCTGCAATACATTTGGTGAAGAATTTCGTCAGTGGAAAGGCACTCCCTTGCCGAGTACACAACTTTCGTCGGTGGAAAGGCATCTCTCGCCGAGTACACAACTTTCGTCGGTGGAAAGGCATCTCTCGCCGAGTACACAACCTTCGTCGGTGGAAAGGCATCTCTCGCCGAGTACACAACTTTCGTCGGTGGAAAGGCATCTCTGGCCAAGTACACAAATTTCGTCGGTGGAAAGGCACGCTCTGGCCAAGTACACAAATTTCGTCGGTGGAAAGGCACGCTCTTGCCGAGTACACGAATCGTCGGTGGAAAGGCACGCTCTTGCCGAGTACACGAATCGTCGGTGGAAAGGCAGTTTCTTGCCGAGTACACGAATCGTCGGTGGAAAGGCACTCTCTTGCCGAGTACACGAATCGTCGGTGGAAAGGCACTCTCTTGCCGAGTACACAAATCATCGGTGGAAAGGCACTCTCTTGCCTAGTACACACATCGCTTCCATAGGAAAGGCATCCTTTGCCGAGTTCCCGACTGGAAAACAAAACGTCGTCCGCCACACCTGCTCGTCTCAGAGGACCGTCACTATTCGATATGGCGTCCGTAAAGATGACGAGCAAGAAAAGGGCAGTCACAGCGTCACTGACGAGTCTGGAGAAGTTGGTTACGGACTTGCGAGCGCTGGCAGATGAACGGCCCGTATTTCCACAGGACGGAACAGGCCTGCTGGTCTACATCGAGAATCGCCGTCGGAGAATTAATGGCGGTCGTGCGATTATCGAGAAGTCGCTGAGTTCCCTGAGGCAGAAGATGGATGAGCTGTTCGAAATCACGAACGAAGACGACGACGCTCAATCCAAAGCCACGGATGAATACGCTCAACGAGTGGAAACGGCAGAATCGGCCTGCGAGAATCTGGACTTCGAACTCATCGAGCGTCTCGAGGAGCTGGCAACGCAGCAGAGAATTTCCAGCGAGGTTCGAAGACAGGCATCGGCAACTCCGTCGAGAGGCAACACACCTGAACCTGTTCGCGCACCGGCTCCGGCTGCCAGCACGTTCCGGCTACCAGAAATCGCACTACCCACATTCGACGGGGAAGTAGCGAGGTTCGCCGAGTTCTGGAGCGCATTTGAACAGGCAGTGGATCGCAATCAGACGATGGCGGCACCCGCAAAGCAGCAGTACCTGAGGACTCTGCTGAAGGGAAACGCGCTGACCATGATCAGAAGTCAACCATTCACCGAAGATGGATACAGACGATCGGTTGAACTCCTGAAGAACCGATTCGGATCCAACGAAGTCCTTCGTGAAGAACTGATGAAGAAAATCACAATGCTGAAGCGATGCTCTCCGTCCAAGTCGGGAGTGCAATTGGCTCAGATCGAGGACTACGTGCAGCAGCTACGCACGGCTGGAGAACCCGTTGACAGCCAGCCCTTCCTGGACATTCTGACGAGGAAATTTCCAGCGGAGATCATCGATCGAGTGGTGGAAGCTCGAGTACTGCAACCCGGACCAGTTACCGCGGAGAATCTGTTCAAAATGATTCAAGCCGCCATAAACTACCTGGAGATCAAGGAAAGGCTTTCTTCACAACTCACAGTGACCGGACCAGAGGAGGTTTGGAACACCTCGGACCGCCAAGATTCGGGCACGTTTCGCAGAGAGGACACTCGTCCATTTCACAAGGATGAAGGCCGCTCGAATAGAAAGGACGATGGCAGGGGCCCCCAGAGTGGTAACCGGCAGTCAATAGAGCCACAACCAGCCGGAAATGCGGCGCCCCGAGCACCGCCGGAGCCTGGTGGAGGAACACCAGCCCCACAGGCTGAGAGGGAGGGGTCGACTGGGAAGTGCTTTATGTGTGACCAGAATCACAACCCGGAGGACTGCGGCTTGGCACACGCGGATCGACGTGAGGCATTCAGATCCCAGATGAGATGTTTCCGATGCTCCAACACGGATCATTCGAGCCCGTCCTGCAAGGCAGTCTGCCAGAAGTGCAATGGACCTCACCACGTGGGTCTCTGTTACGGATTTCGGAGCAACGCCACTGCCTCTGCTGCTGTCCCGATGGTACCGCGAAAGAAGAAGCGTCCCAAGAGGAAGAAGATGAAGAGAGATGCTGAGAATCCTACCCCACATCTTGTCAACGAGAACGAACCGGAAAAGGGGTCCGAGGAGGACGCCACCGCAGCACTTTCTGCGGGCTCACACATGATCGTGGGCAGGCTTCCTATTCGAGGGACCAATCGGATTCATGAAGTGAGTGCGTTCTACGACACAGGATGCTCCTGGACGTTCATAACAGCGGAGGCGGCCAAGAGACTTCAACTCCCAACTCTGCGTACTCGGACGCTTAACTTGCAAACCTTTGATTCAAGTTCCCGAAAGCAGTTCGAGGAAGTGGCTCTGCGGATCGGAGCCAAGGATATGGAGTACGAAGTAAAGGCGTTGATCACTCCCGCAATCGAGACAATGCTGACGACGACTCCACCCTCCCAGGATGACTTCGAGTACATTCACAATAATGGCGGAAGAACAGTCTACAAGGTCGGAGGAAAACCCGACTTGTGTCCTGACGTCATCATCGGCCTGGGAGCGATGATTAAGATTTGCGACTGGGCATCTGTTGAATATCTTCCTTCTGGAAATCTTCGGCTTCCAACCGTGGGTGGAGATGTGATCATCCCGGACCCTGGGTATATGGAAGTAAGTATGGCAAACGTAGCGATCCCTCAAAATCGGCAGCCGCCGCAGAGGTCAAGGAAGGTGGAGAAGATAACCTCTGAATCCACTCACTACGTCAAAAGTTCGTCGACAATGGGCACTGATGTTCTGGAGATATGCGCATCTGGAAAGAAAGCCCTTCATTCGAGCGACTGCCACTTCTCGGCAGTCAATTTTGCTGCAAATAAGCAGTTCCAAAAGAAAAGGAAGAAGCAGAAAAAGGAGGTTCCTGGAATTCCACCAGCAACCCAGTCCACCGCCGAGCGCTGCGAGAAGACTTCTACGCAGTACAACGGTCCAACCCTCACCCATAACAGGAACGCCAAAATCCTCCGGGTCAAGCATGAAGACCCCATGGCTAGTACGTTGGAGGAGAACGACCACCAGCCATCCGCGACCGCTATGTTCTCGATTGCGGCATGCGGACAGGATTTAGGAAGACACTCCAGTGGAAGAGACATGGCCATTGGGAAGCTACCCTTTCCAAGGAAGAAACGACACTTTCAGTCTTCTGGGTATGCTGCTTCTGCTGCTGGTCAATGTCGACCCCTGGTTCCTCAAGTCAACCGTTTTGGAGATACTGCTAGCCATGCTGCTAGCCGATCGAGGCAGAAACCTATCTTCACCGAGTACGGGAGGGCTCCAAAGAAGAAGAGTCAGATCCGCTGCTTTAACTGCCGCCGTACAGGACACATGGGCCGAGACTGCAGAAACCCAATGAAGAAAGGCCGCGACTATGTCTCGAAGCTCATCTGCGCCACGGCCGTGCGCAATGGATCACAGCCGGGCGACATTTCTATGTCTGCCCCACGCTTCCGCCCACCAGTGACCTTTGGAGGGCCGATTGAACGGACAATGGACCCGAGCATCCATCCGTATATCCACCAGAAGAATGGCTTCGATCGTCTACTGGACGTCAATCATTTGGATACGATCGTCAACAGTTTTCGGACGATCCGCAAACCAATCCAAATTGAGGCGCTGATCAGAGAAGTTCCCACACTAGAAGTGACCTTCGACGAAAGATCACCATGCGACCTCGGGAAGCGATCTTCCAGCAAGCCGATAGGAGACTCCCACTACGTTGAATCAAATATCGGCACCGGACGAGTGGAGAATTTCTCGATCTCAAGAACCGTCCCAGCTGCCATAGGAATCGTTCACCACGAGATGGACAAGTATGACGAGAAGCGGAGCTCAGTAGAGTCACGTGGGATCAGCGAAGTTCCCGAAAATACTATAGACGAGCGTCCGTGTCCGTGGTTACATCTAAAGGAAACAACTGCATCTGAAGATGGCCGCCACGTTGTGCGGCCACCATTCGAGGATCCGGATTGAATGATGTTGTTTTGCTTGTTTTTCTTAATTTTCATCACTGTACTAATTTTCTGTGCAATTTGTTGATGTGCGAATTTTTGTACTTTGTCTTTTGTTGTAGCGCAATTTTTTCCCTCATTCACCCATTTTCCCGGGGGCGGAGTGTGCTGCGCACTTTTAAGTATTAACCCATTTATATAGCTTAAAGGGATAGGTTCATCTCAAATCACCTCTCTTTTTATTGTTTTTATTTATAATGGCACAAATATCATTCACAATGAAAATTAAATCAATCACAGAACAATACGCCTCGCAGAAGAAGCTTCCTTTATTCGAAACTAGTTGATCGGAAGCCAAAATCTAAACTCAAAAACTAATACCGTACACAGATCGCGCGGGCCAATGGCAATTAGCCAAGCTACAAACTACACTCGGCAGGTCATTATTTTCCACAGGTGGTATCATTTAATTTGCTCTTGGCTAATTGCCATTAGCCCGCGCGATCTGTGTACGGTATTAGTTTTTGAGTTTAGATTTTGGCTTCCGATCAACTAGTTTCCTATAAAGGAAGCTTCTTCTGCGAGGCGTATTCTTCTGTGATTGATTTAATTTTCATTGTGAATGATATTTGTGCTATTATCAATAAAAACAATAAAAAGAGAGGTGATTTGAGATGAACCTATCCCTTTAAGGCATATAATTCTGGTTTTATCCTTATATTTCTTGTTAATACTTATTATTTCTTTTATTTCTCAACTTGTCCTTGACAAATATTCAAATTTCTTGGACATTTTCTTGAACCTTTTTGAACTATTTTCTGCCTCCTCGGCTTTTGTGTAAAGTACACATAGGGAAAATAGCATGCAAATTAGGAGTATCCGACTAATTTATTCCCACGCACCCTATATAGTGTAAGATCATAGGAGTGTCGCAAGATGCAGAGAAAATATTAGGGATACAAGACGCAGGTAGTTAAGTAACTTAAATATTATATCCAAGACTGTTAGAGAGTATCATTAAGCTCCGCCCCTTTCCTATATAAGGATACCACAGGAGCCAATGATATGGCGGATCATTTCATCCAGCGATACATCCAATCGTTCTTCAACCCACTAGTGATCTGCCTGCGGGCGCGAACCTAGTGGTCTCCCGAGCTCCTGAGGCCTCCTTGCCTCCCCTTCATTTTGTACAACTCTAGTGATCTGCCTGCGGGCGCGATCCTAGAGTTTCGCTGTATTAATCGTGCGGCTACGGAGAAATTGGTGATCTGCCTGCGGGCGCGAACCCAATCTCCGTAGATTTGTGGTATTTCGATAAAGCCATTTCTATTCTCGGTCTTTATTGCAACACAACAGCACACAACAAGTAGAGCAGGACGGTGCCTGCAATACAAGTCGAGCGTTCTACCATTTAAGCTGTGTCAGCTTATGATACGAGTATATCTCTCTGCTAAGGGTACTTTCAAACTTTCAACAGCAAATTTGCGTGGTGCAATTAGTGCCATCGAGAATCCAGAATCACATAATTATTCGTTTCCATAATCAGTATGGGTATGGAGTATGGGTAAGGGCCGGAGAAAGAGAGAAAAAGAGAGAGAGGCGAGAGAGAAAGAGCGAGAGAATAGACAGACGATAGAGAGGCGAGAGATGGAAGAGAGGAGAAAATAAAGATAGAGAGAGAGAGAAAAGAATTTGCAGACGCGTAAAGTTGAGAGGGAGCGGAAGTGGAGTAAGAGTCACAGATTTCACAGGAAAAAAAAACAGAGAGAGAGAGAGAGAGAATTGCAACGTGAAGCTTGGCGACACCGGGGCGCAAAGAAGGGGTTCGCCACAGCGGAGCGGCGCACTCTAGGGTGCCCGGTAGGCGGTAGTTGCACCACGCGAAGTTTCCCCAGTGTACAATTAGAAAGAAAGAAAGGGCAGGAATAATGCACGTTGTTTGTTTACTTCTTTTCTTGCTTCTGCAGAAATATACTACGTATTGTAATAATACGAGGACTCGCCCATCCCTCATATTATTATCTGTTGAATATAATGTGTATTTTATATAAAATTTCAATACACATGTCTTAGCCACATCTTTTATCCGTAGCGCACACAAGAATGACCACAACACAAAGCTAGTGACAGTTGTTACTCGTGTGGTGATGTAAACATTGAGACTACGAGCCAATATGTGACTATAAAATCTTTATACTTATAACAAAAAATAGTTTCTCATAGTTTGAGCCAGAAGCAGGCGTAAACTAGAGAGTTTACCACATTCAGGTACATAGATAATGTATAAGGATCAGGTCCGGTGAAAGAACTGATAAATTTTCTTGTACAGAAGACATTTCGAGAGACGTTACTGTGCAGTGCGCATTCCACCCTACTAACATCCTCCCGCAGCGACATCGCCGCGCACATCCGCCGCAGGGGCGCGGCGCACCCTTTAACAACGAGAATATTTTATAGCGCGCGGCGAAAAAATTAGCCGAGAGTCGAGACTTAGTATTCGCCAGACTATCACTAGGTTCCCGAGAGTGCACTGAGCACCCTTTCGTTAAAACTTGGCGAATATGTGGCGAGTGGCCGCGCATACTTTTACCTGCCTGCTTCTGCATCAATTTTCTTCAGTATTCTCGTACAGACGCTCATCATTCGCCGCATGAAATATTCGCGCCAGGGTATCGCCGCGCAATACCCGAGTATCCTTAGTAAATGCATGGACAGGAGGGCGCACAGGTTCAATTTCCGGTTGACACACCTGTGGAGTGTCTCTTAGGGGATGCGCGACAGGTACGCGGTATGCAAGATGTGCACCTCAGTGGCGCGGCTGGTGCGCCATGTGGCATTCACACACAATAGAGAAAGTGCGCCGCGTCCTGCGGCGCACACACTTTTTTTTTGCGCGCGGCTCACCGATGACTCTGAGTACTCAGGTTGACATACCGATGAGTCGGAGTGTCGTTCTCTACATTTTAGAGATGTTGCTCTTCCCTGACACTAAATTATGTTGTTTACACTTGCAAATGCTGCTACTAACATTAATTTCGTGTGTGCGTTGTCCAGGGATTATAATTATACATATGGATATAGCTATGTTGGGTATCCTCTACATCAAAATACACTCGATTGAATAGTTATGGCAAGCGATTAGACGCCGCTAGTTATTTCTACAGTGCTAAATTGTGAATGAACTTGATCATTTTACATAGCGACAACATTGTGAACAGTGTGAGATCGTAAGACAGACCAAATAATATAGTTTTGGGATAAAAATCGAGTGTGACTACAGTAGATTGAGTGTGACTTCTTGTAAGCTTGATGAAGAATACTTCGGCCGAACAAATGGGTTTCAACTGATTAAACATGATTACTGCGCTACGAGAAGGTATTTTTTCTTGTCAATGGAGACACTATTTTTGACTATGGTATTATTTTACTTTGGAAATTTTTTTTTTGCAAACGTGAACATATATTTGGGAGTAATCGAACGAAGCTGCTTATTATTTTCCCAGTTACAATATATTAGGAATTTAATTTCGATTTTCATTAGATATGGGAAGATAAATTATGTTGTTTACACTTGCACATGCTACTACTAACATTAGTTTCGTGTGTACGCGTGTGTTCGTGTGTGTATGTTAGGGATTATAATTATACATATGATATGGATATAGCTATGAAGAAAAATAAATAAAAAACGCGGTACGCACTACCAAGTTACAGTACTTTTATAATAGTTACAGTACCACTACCGGTTGTCTAGCTGTGATCTTCATTACCTAATAACTCATCCTGCATACTATGAATGACGGGTTTCACAGTCATGCTTGAATAATCTTGCAGTTTTCTCTCAGGAAAATTGGGGAAATTTTTCTTACGTGAGCCTCTAAGCCAACGCCACTTTTCATGGAACCAAAACATTTGGTGCCCACTTGAAGACCTGTCGAACAAATTTCTAGAAAATTACCTGGTCACCATTTGGTCAGTGACAGATCACCGAATGGTTTTTCAGTGAAAACCATTTGGCGACCGCCTGCAGACGGTTTTCTGTGGTCTGGGCAATTAATACCGTTTTCCTGGGCATTAGTCATTATATTATTATTAATCGTTATACATGAATTGGAAAAAAATACAAACAACAGTAATTTGTAAGTTGGGGCGTGACTGTGGTAACGAACGCATGGGCGGTTTTTTATAGCACGGTGCCATTTGCAAAGTGGACCGCGGACCGCGGACCGCAGGACCGCGGACCGCGTTTTATACCCTCACTAGTGCATGCGCCATAAGTTACCGTATACTAAATCGTCTCATCTGAACATGAGGAGCATATTTAGTGCATGCACAAGAGCAGGTTTCCCGCGCATTATACCGTATATTGCAAGAAGTGCGGGAGATTAGTACAGTACACCAAACTGGTGCGCGCGCGGAGCCCGCTAATAATTGTGCTCTAGTTTTTTAGTATTGTAAAGCAAAGACTTGTCACTTTTTTATTCTTTATTTCGAATGTACCAGACCAGAGTAAGCATTAAAAAATTGTATACGTCACACGCCACCAAAAATTTTGTAAATTTTTAAATCAGCAACAACAATTAAAGCGTTATATAACAACCGGTTTTTGAAATGTTGAATTACTCGATTCGCATTCACAATATGTAAATTAGTATGATTAGAATACAAATTCGGCACCACTTAGAATGCATAGGAATTCGGTTGCCCGACATAAGTTTCAAAAATCGACCGTTTACCATACCAATGGGGGGATCACTTTATGATATGCGAAAGGAAACAGTTGAACATGGAACGCACAAAACATGGAACGCAGTAAAGTTTTGGAATATGCATACACTACATATACAAAGCGCAAATTAAAAAGATAGCTGAACATGTGATAAAACACATAAGTGCTCAAACTGTAACAGTCATACGTAAATTCCATTTTTGACAAAATATCGTTAGAACAAGTAACAACTATGCAATATGACATATGTACGAAGAACTTTTCTATACATTTATGCAAATTATGTCGCATGTAGTGCTGAAAATACCCAGAAGAGCACAGAACTTTGCATGTAAGACAGGAAGTAAAATTTTTTCAAAAACCACGTGTCATGATACTGTAAATCTAATCCTCATCGTTTTCCAGAGGAACAAAAGGCGATGAATCTCCTGGCTCTCCTCTCCTTGTCTTTGGTTGGTTGGAACTACTTTGACCACCCCCGAACAACCGTCCTTTCTTGAAGATCACTCGGTCTTGATGCTGCAAATATGGGGCAATTTGGCTGATTTTCATAAATTTTCTCTCAAAGTCATAGTTTATTATTAAGTGTGTATTTTTCACTCAGTCACAGCCACACGGAATTTTGATGCAGGAAAGAAATGCAGCACATGAACAAGGTATGGTTAATTTATAGCTATAAATATAAATTTTCTCGTGAAATATGTATAGCAAACAGACATATTGTAATCAGCAACTAGCAACTGATAAGCTCTCCTTGATGCCCATGCCTTTTGGATAAACAATCTAAAAACCAATAACTTACTCACCTCATCATCATCTTCGTCCGTTTCCAATCCACACGTTTCAGCGGCGGGCAATTCAAAGCCGCCTCCCTTAGACTCGATCAACTTCATATACTTGTATTCCAATCTGAAACCGAGTTGTTAATCATAACCCAATTTATTGTTAGGATATATTATGATAATGATAATGATTTATTACATCTCATACAATAAGACACTGAAATGGTAACCAGGGACATGTTTACAAGTATGCGGAAATTCTGGGGCATCTAACAAGGGTAATTAACCGAGAACTGCAATCCCGCTGGACACTATCGACAGTAACACACATCAGCATGCACAGACTAAGTGTAACCGTCATGTTCTCTGTCTACTACAGCCTACAGCTAGATTCATTGGTAATTTTGATGGCGTCTTCTGCTGAAAATACCCAGAACAGCACAGAACTTTCCATAAAATACAGGAAACACAAAAGTTTTAGACACCACTTCTGAGCTTCTGATCAACTTACTTTCGGTTTCGTTGGCAAATAATCAGTAGAATAAGGATGAGAATAATGAGCGAGGCTCCTCCTCCGAATATTAACAATTTGAGATGGGCCGAGAGGACTGAACAATGTTGACGATGTTCTTCGGCCCCAGCTCCCACGAGAACGCATTGCCTGAAATTATAATTGGGTGTGGGAATGGTGTCGGAAACTTGGTTCTCTTTTCTCTTCGTTATGAATACTAAGTCACTAATTCTGATCTTTCAGTCACCTGATCGCAGCAATGGACATGGAACTCAACGTTAGAAGTTCAAACGAAAAAATGCTTACTTATCAGGTATACTGTGCACTGTCTGCCAACCGTCCACACACTCTCCTTTTATTGTCGTATAATCACTTGGTGTGCATATTGGACATGCGAGTGATGATTCGAGAATTGCATGATAAAGACATCCGTCACAAGTTCCATCTGGGCAAGACCGCGGAAGACGAAGCTGAAACTTTTGCTATTTGGGGATTTATCGCTGAGTTCATTATCATCTGGCAACGTGGTCATGTGTAAGCTTGACTTGCGGCTTATTTTGCTCACATTCAAAAGATAGTTATCATGTTTCATACTTGTATGCTACAAATGTGCTTAACTACTTTTTTTTTTAATGTCTTTGACCCTGTCATTCTTAGGTAAGTGATTTTTTTTTAGTTTTTCGATTACTCCCATTCACATACATACGATGGATACAGAATAATACACGGATTTCAGAGTATTGTTTAAAGCCTTACCTCAGAATTCTTCTGTTGAGGATCACATCGAGCTGTGACAATGATTGCGTTTCCCCTCGGACAAATATCGGATGGAATTGATGGAGACTCGTAGAAGAAATGAACATCCAACGAGCGAGTCTGGTTCTCCACGAAACCTCACAATTAAGCAATTAGCACATCACATATACGGGTAAGTTAGAGATCTGTTCTGTAAAAACTAGAAAATAAGCTCACTCGTATCCAGCATTTCGTCGGTCAATTTCCATCCATTAAACTCCTTTTCTTTCGTGATTGCAGATAATGTAAGACCGAGCCTGCAATCAGTTTCACAACTTCTTTAGAGAATGTGATTGGGCATTTCATTTTTTTTTGCGTCCGTTCCTTACATATAACGATAAAGATGGTATGTTTACACGTTGATTCAGCGCTTCAATGTATTTTTCCTAATTTTTAACCTACAGTAATGGGGAGACGTATGCCAGGGACTTTGATCCATTTTTCGACGATATAGGAATAGCTGTTAGACGACACGCGGTGCCACTAACTTCCTCCTTGGTCTGTAAACACAAGTTTAAAGGGAATATACATTACGGTTGTAAAAATAGAGCCAAGGTTAACAAAAATGCATCATCATTATATATATACTGTTATCACTGTATATCTGCAGTGAAATGGGTGAATTTGGTACAGTAACCTTCATATACGAACACCCTCAGATCAAATTTCCAATGTAAAAATGGCATTACCACTATTACCAGCATGACCAGCTATACGATAGTAAAGTGAACCATGAACCGCAAAAATGAACGGTTACTTCAACTAAAGTATTCCCACGTAAAAAGCGAATCACTCACAGTTTCGAGTAGTCCCAACATCTCATTAGTGCTGTAATCCTCTTTGCAGATGACCGTCTCTCCCAGAAGGGATATATTGAATGAATGGAAGTAGGACGTTCCCTCACGTGCAAACACTTTCACCCCAGGGACAACATACGATCTGAATAGGCAGAAATAGAGGACAGAAAAGTTAGGGTAAAACCCTGTTCCGGTAGATCTACCCGAACGGATTACATGGAAACGGTGTGAGGGGCCAGTGCTTCACGGCATGAATGCGACCATGGTTGATAGGGAAAACACAGTTTTCTGAAGAAAATCGTTTACCTATTCCTGACAGCACTCAAATCGTAAGAATGTGTTTTGTTTCCGCCAATTGAAATCTCGAAGCGTCCGGACGAAGCACAATCGTTGCCATTACTCTCCAAATTTGGTCCACACTAAGGATTTGCATTTAATATACCAAGTAAACTAAAGCAGACTCGTTTATCTTATCGATTGGTAGCGAAGAGAATATTGTATGTGAGCAATGCAACGAGTCAACAATCAGGGAAATAAGGTGACAAAAGCTTACCTTTACACAACAGCCGATGCCAACACGACTGGACGATACGTTGAGAAATGTTCCCTCCGGACATTTAGTACAGACTCGACCCTAAATAATAAGGAAAATAAACACACCGAAGGTTGAATGCTCATTGTCAGCAAGAATATTGAGAGCGGTAGGGAGAGGGGAAAAGAGCCGGTGAGTGCGAGAAAGACAGAGAGGTGAAAATAAAGAGATAGAGGTGAAGAAAGAGAGAGAGGTAAAAAAAAGAGAGAGAGAGGGATTACTGTAACAAACCAACCTTTTCAGTCATATAATGTCCCTTTGGACATGGAATACATCCGACTTTTCCAGAATCCGGACAAGGGACGCATTCACTAGCACCTCCACCTTGTCTCCCATCTCGGTGACCTAAGTGATGCACACGAACTTACTAAAAGAGTGCGCAGAGATGATACCTGTCTGACTGCTTCATGGGCGTATGTATAAGCATGGTATGCCTAATCGAAAGTAAGCTAGAGTAAATATTGCCAAAGATTCAATATTGATTGGTAATGATCACACAATGAACACGTACCAACATTGGTGACGTTAATTGAGAGAATACGTGCTTGATCCATAAATGAATCGTCGTTTTGCATTGCTCGAGATCGAATAAACGCTACCTGCAAGTATATTGGTCGTAAAATAAGTTATATCGGATGTTTGTCTCCCTTTATTTCTTTTCTCATGTTCACACACACACACCACACTGGCCACTCACCAAACTACACACCACACACACATGCACACCACAGATACACACACCCACACTTGATGCACAACACACACACGCACCACACCACACACACGCACCACGCCACACACACGCACCACACCACACAGCACACACACACACACACACATACATACACACGCACACACACACACAAACACACACACACACACACCATGAATCGTCCCGGACTCTTCCTAGCAATCGGATGTGTCCACACTTTTCTTGAATTTGTTCCGTTGAATACAGCAAGGAAGCGGAAGTAGGGCTGGGGTCCCTGCGGAGTTATGTCCTAAAAAGTGTACGCATCTTACCGAATATCGTTTGAAAATGAGAAAAATCCGTTTTTTTATACGAGACAAACAAGCTCACAAACTTTGCAAAACACAGCCCTTTGATTCTTCTTGCATGCTGTTCATTAATAAGTGGTTGCATACCTCGATAAAATACAGTACACAACTGTCGTCGTCGCATTTCGTCTCAAAAACAATGGTGAGGTGACCGATAGGATTTGACAATGATGGAGCAACATCTCGCGGAAGAAGTGGATTGTTAAATCCTGCAACGGAAAAGGTTTTGTTAAAATGCAGAAAGGGGCGTAACTCTACGAGCTTTGGGTGTCACGGAGTGCTGTTTTCATATTCATTGATAATTTTGAATACACTCTCACTCACTCTTTCGACAAAAAAAGCTGGAAAACTCGTGGAACTATTCTAATCAGATCAAATTACCTTCCTTCACTTCAAGAACCATTTCCAGTGCAATTCCTCTCTGTCGGGAAGGAGCTGTGACCAAGGCACTCCCGTCTACCATCCAAGCCTCACCAACATTACACTGGGCAAGGACGTCTGAACTAAGGGACATAATCAACTACTAGAGACATCTACATCGATTTTTATTATCCCTCCTACTTAGGTAGGTCCTAACGCACAACTAGAACCTGCCCACCTGCCGCAATACGTTGGCGGCATCCCGTTTTTTCAACGCTGGGCACGAACAAGGTTTCTCTTTTCCAAAGTCATAATGAACAAAATATACTGACCTTCGGAGATGTACTCGCAGTTTGTCTTGATATTTGGTGGGAGGACATTCCATTGAACGTAGTGGAAACCGTAGTTTGGAATAGTTGCAGTGGGACATTTATTACACGCTGAAAGATCGGATGTTTCAGGACAAATGCATTCTGTGATTCTCATTACTTCAGATTTAGTTCAAAACGGAACTTTCAAGAAAGACAATTAAAGAAAATGAGCCGTTTCTATGTGAGTCAACTGTTTCTACCATTTCCATCAGAAAACTGGTCCTTTCCACAGAATTCGCAGCTTCCTGATGCGCCAATTGCCATTCCAGGATTGCATTTTGGACACGGTTTCTCAGGTTCATCCGGTGGGATCTACACATGAAAAGGTCATCTAGTGAACAGACCGATAAAATAGTATTCTGTATTCATTGTCAGTCTTAATCAGAATGTCGGAAAGGCCAAAACTCTCAATTACGCTGTGATGACTGATTCTTCCGCTCCGTTTCTCTTCTTAGGATTGTTTCAAACAAAAAATCCATGATTTTGACAGGCCTTTACTTATTCAGATTTAGTTCACCTTGGCAGACGGTGGAAGGTCGTCTCGGCACACTGAAGGCAATACTTTTCTGTAAGTGACACGGGTCTTTCCATTTTTACATGGTTCCTGCACTGGATAAAAATCGTTTTGATGGCAGGGGGGACGGTCGAAGCATCGACTGGATTTGGGACCTAAATCGCTCGCAAATAAAGTTAGAAAAAAATGGTTTTCGAGAACGTGAGAACGAAATGTTGATATTCAAGAGAAAATTAACGCTGACTTTGCTAGCACAGAAAGAGTATGGCTTCAGCAGTTGTTGACCAAGAGACTGCAGGGCGACCTATGATCTGTCAGGAAACATGCGACTTTTCTTATTGCGTGGGATTGGGTGCTAGCCTGCCAGGAAACGCGGGATTTATGTTTGTTTCGCGGGAAACGTGCAGTAGAAGAACAGAGTTGTAAGTATTCGTATACTATATAACGCAACCAATGATATTCATTGCTTCCGAAGTACAACTAAGACCGACCGGAATACTGTGATTGTGGGCATCGTCCGCATTGGTCACTTCCTTTAGAGGAGAAGGACCCGGCTTCACAAGGCTTACACTCGGCGGATCCTGCATTACTGTACGTGCCGGCTGGACATAGAGTACACTCCCTGGTGAAGGCAATACCTAAAATGTTTTTTTTTTCATGAGTGGAAAAGTGAGATTATTCGTGACAGATCATTGGTTCTGAAGGGAATTTAGGTGCAATATGGAAAGAATGTATCCTGATAACCAATCCAAGTGTCAACCCAAGGTAACCCACCCAGGATATCGATGCGAGCCATTTGAATTGGCTCAATTTGTACTCCAGATGCGGCTTCTCTGTTATTCACCACAGTCCAACTGATAACATTTGGTCCTGTGCGAAGTTCGAGGCGCTACAATTAGAATTTTAAACCGCTTCAAGTAAACCAGACAGCCAAGTAAAGCAAGCATAGGAGGGAGGCGTCTTCAAACATAATTCTACCCTAAACCTGAAATAGCGTATTACCTTCTTTTGCCAATCCCCATTGGCACCGTCATCGTGGTGTCCTTTACCCGAATTTGTTGTAGTTTGTCCCATCAGGAAAGATTTCATTTCGTCTCTGAAAATAAGCGTTATCATTCAAAGTTAGTTCGATACAGCGAAGTCAAAGATTAGAACCTGGCTGCTGTACAGTATGTGTTGATTAAAAGTTCAGCTGGCACAAAGAAACTTCAAACTATAACGTACCTATAGCTCTGGCACTGCTCGTTCTTCACAATCGCGTTCATTACAATTCCACGCGAGTTTTTTGGCATACGATAGGAGTATTCGACATATCCGGGACGAACCAAATTGGTCGTAAATGATAGTTTGGAGACACAACGACTTGGAATATACAATAGCTCGTTGTCACGCACTACCCAGCCAGTCCTGAAAGATTCTGATTAGTTGCGAGGTTAGAACATAACCATACGCATACAGCAAGTAAAGGGAATAGGGATGGGCTGGGTTTTCGAATATTGTAAACTAGAATGCACCAACGGCTTGAATTGTAATTATAGCCAGTATTTTGTTAAAATCTAGAAACAAGATAGTTTCAGAAAATCCGCTCACTCTTCCGAGCATTTGATTGTTTGTTGTGTGGATGTTTGAAGTATCTGATCCTCTTGCGAGTCAAAGTTCTCAATGGAAAATCCGGTGGGCAAATGAGTGAATTCGTCAAATCGAATTCCACCGCCAAGAGAGTAACGACCTGAAATGATTAATAAGAATTCGCTGTTTGTTTGGAAGTCAAGGTGTATTTGTCTGCTGAAGGGAGAGGTCACCGTGCGCTCTGGGATCAGATAAAACTACCGTAATCGTTTCGATTTTAGAATTTGTTGGGTTCTCTCATTGTCGGTGCAACCATTTCTCTCTAACTCTCATTACTCGAAAGCTCATAATGAATTCAGATCACCGTGAGAACATGCGCAGTATTTTTGTGGTGGCGTCTTTCATAAAACATCTCTTCTCTCAATGCTTTCTCACCTGGATCACATGGACGACATTTTTGAGTTTCCAAGTCCAGATAGCTGCCTGGACGACAGGAAAAGGCTGAAATGTTTTGGTAAAGCTACTGGAATGAAGTTATATTTTCTTGTTTAGAAAAATTCTTTTATGGGTTTGTGTTCCGGCAAGATTTTTTTCCATTGTGGTGGTGCGGTAACCTGCTTATAGCTTATGGATCTAAATGGAAATTTATTGTAATATGCGCCCCGTGTTCGCTCTCAATTTCCATTTAGATTAAAAGCAATTCACCGCACCACAATGGATTGGGGGAATAATTTTTTAAACGTGTAATTGTATTGCGATCGTGCTTTTGGGTAAAGTGAATGGCGCAAAATAATTATGGACCTGTTTTCACACATATTGAACAACAATTAGAGGCAAGCTGAGGAGATGTGCGGTCCTTGTAACTTTTCAATAAATTTCGTGGCGCACAAGGAAAATGCCCGACGATATTGAACTATGTATGTCCTTTTTGTAAAAAGAGAAATAGCGAGAACTGACATAATTCAGCGAGTAAAGCCGATTTATACGTAAACATAAATTAACACATCAAACATGCATGAATCACTAAAATGCATTCATGAAATGCTCAGTCAATGTGTAATCTTCAGTTGCTTTTAGACTGCAGCCTAAATGAGCATAATCGCAACTCATCAATTGACGAACAATAAGACTCACAACAATTCAGTCCTTTCTCAGGTGCTGGTATTCCTCCCTCACAGTCTAAATTCTGACTCCTTGGCACTGCAACTCTCCACCTTTGGCCTCCCTCAGAACAACTCGTGTACTCGTAAAGAAAGTCGGTTGCGTCACACTGACGACAATATCCCTTTACTAGGAGTAATGCAAGCAGGACGGGAATTCTGAAAAGAAATGGCTATGATTCCATATCGTTCAAGCACGACTGGTGGGATGGGTAAAGAACTTTTTCGACATTATGTTTACTGGTAGTATCAGATGAGGTAATTCATATTTTAGTGATTATTTAGGAGTGTAATTTATATTTGACTTTGTGTTTGTTTTTATGTTTTCGTTTCAAAAAATTTATAATGTTCTAATTCTATGGTTTCGTTTCAAAAAATGTCTAATGTGGCGGATTACTATACAAATACGACCTCAACAAATCCTAAATGGAAAGTTTTACAGCAGCCTGCACGAAAGTAGCATATCACCTATATGACAGGTGACTTGGATTTTCGCACCGTCAGTACCGTAACTTACAAAAACGAAAAGTGCGAATTTGCGGGAAATTTGCATTTTCTCAAAACAAAAATCTAGTTTTTGTTGTTGGCGATTATTGGATTTGTTTTTCTTTTTTTGCATGCTTCTCGTTGATATAGAATACTTGAACACTTACATGTTACTTGAATTCATAATTATCGGCTTACTGGTTGTTCATTGCGAAGCACAATCTGAAATCCTCACGTTCGTAAATAACGCCGTCGTACTTTTTTTATCTTAATTAAATGTTTACGATCAAACACCAGTTAACTGTTAATACGAACCATGATACTGTATACGTGAAGTAAATAACGTGTGGGATGTAAAATACTGAATGTACTTCTTTCTTAACTTTGTGACAAAGTGACCACAATTACTTGGCCTGCCTCTTATATTAATTTAGTTTTTAACGTGTTTGCATTTTTAACATAACACATTTTTGATTTCAGTAAATTGACTAGCAGTAAACATCAAAACATTAGATAATTAGACAGCGGAAGAGCTGCTTATCCGAGAACTTTCTAAATGGGATTATAGGAAAGGGGATGTGATGAAATAAATAAAGATGATACTGCGATCCATGTAGACGTTAGTTCCAGTCTGGCCCTGGTCCCTCTGTGGGCCATATCTGCACTCTAACTGCCTGCTTATTTATTGACAGAGGCCCTCATGGGGGCTCCTCTCCGTCTCTCGCGGGGTTCAGCACGAACCCCAACGCCCCACTGTTTAAGTTTCTAATGTCTCTGCTGCTTCCGTGTGTAAAATGAGAAAGCTAACAGGGGAATTCAGCAAACTAATTATATCGGTCAGACTTCTCCTTAGCGGAAAACATGTTTTCAACTTGCGAAATTATCGCGCAGTATGATTTTTTTTCTTCGGGGATATACTTTTATTCATCTATTACCCCTATGGTTTTATTTTCCTAACATTTCTTGACCCACATACGCCTGTTTATTCTGATTCCAGTTCGAATTTCAACTTCCTTTCCTCACCTCATTTTTTCCTCCTTTGCGTTTGCTTCACCGGGTGGGGTGCACTGTCTCCACGGACACACTTAAAGTCAAATATATCTTTTCAGGAATCCCAGGAATGCGACCATGTGGCGCTTCCGGTGACAAATATGTTATAATTCTACTGAGCTGCTTAATATTGCGCTCGGCAGCCCTTAATAAGAATCCCCTATTGATTATAATTAGCTTCGATGGTTTCCGATACGATGTGCTCAACTCAACGATGGTATTTTTCCTCCTGCACTTCTCCCCTGCACACCCATACCATAAGCTTGATACATATATGAATCTAAAATGAAAGCTAACGTGACATGCTTTGTTTTTTACTCGCCCCTTTACTTTACATACAAAATATAAATACTTTATTTCACATAAATGCAAAGCAAAAATGATTATTTCAGGTTCCCCATATCTACAACTTCGCGTTGGGAGGTTCGTGGTTTGTAAATGGATCTCAATCTCAATATGTTTCATTCACGGCTCCGAATCATATGTCAATGGCAACAGGATTATATGAAGAGAGCCACGGAATTGTGTCCAACTTTTTCTACGATACCGACGGCGATGAAGTGTAAGGTTGAACTTTGTTTCTATGGTCTAACCTAAAGCCTAAAGGCAAAGTTAGAAATGTGTAGGATTTCCCTTTTTTGTTAATATCGAGATTATTATGTCGGGGGGTATTAAGAAATATGAATCATTCCCAGAAAATGTACCAAAAATAAGAGGAAGGGTTTCCTGTTGTTTTCCAAAATAACCCTCGGACGAAAACTTGTCTAACACTTGAAGACTTGAACTGAAGCGGTGTCCGGCATTCTACCGTACCGCTACCGTAACATATTCCATATTCCACCTGATGTCTATCTTAGCTTCTTTCGCCTAATTGCCTAATACCTAGGAAAGTTATCGATTTCATCGTAATTTTAGCGTAACGTAACACGTAACGATGCGTTTCAGTTTCGACTATTTCAATTACACGGGAAAGAAGGAAAGCTCCTTAGAGCCAAGGTGGTACTTGGGCGAACCCAGTAAGTCTTTTTTTTAAACAAATGCAGTTGAGGAGTGGTATTAATTTTCTTTGCGTCCTAAAATTTTTCTTCATTGAACGATGCGTTACAGGCAGGCTCATCTTCAACTACCATTCATTGGCATTTTTTAGTTTGGATTTCTAACGAGCGGGGCGGCCAGGAGCGTAGGTCAGCGGTACTTGATTGGCCTATGGCGGACGCTAGTTATTCGCAACCACCTCATAAGCCGACATACGTAAGGTAAGATTCTTGTAGCATGTACACAAGTTACCTGCGCATGGTTTATTGAACATATAGAAACAATCACAACATAAGACATTGTGCTTCACAACACAGACTTCTACTTCTACGCGAGATGACTTTGACCTTTGACTTACGCTTGCATTGGAGACGGTTCTTTATGCGAAGTTTAGATGTATTGTCAAACTTACCCAATGGTTTGAACCAGATTCTTAGATCGTATGTGTAATATCTATGTTTCCCTTTATTTAGAGGTTTGACTTCTTCTTTGCAGGAGTTGGTCCGGAGCTGGTAACCTGACCGGTTGGATAGATGACGTCGACACAATAATTGAATTATTCACCCGGGAAAAGGATCCGGTCAATTTGGTGAATTGGTAGGCTCATTGAATAGGATGTTTTGGTTCATGGCAACTGGCGACTGGTTACGTACTCTTCTTTTCTGAGCTACACGGACCGGGTTCAAATCCCTGTCACATGCTACGACATGAACTCGTGTATTCTGAATTTATTTACCCTGTTTCATTTACTTATTATTATCAAATTGTTCTTTGCCAGGTATATCGCCCAACCTGATACGGTTCTTCACAAGAATGGGTTTTACAATGGAGAATTTAAGAAGACCGTGAGTTACAGTTTTCATAATAGAGTTTCTGCTCGTTCTTGGAAATTGGAAATCGAAAAGCTCTTCCTTACATATGTGTGGCTTAATTTGCCAACCTTCCCATCATCATTTTATATGATGCACACTTATATTATATATAATGCGTCAATAAATTATTATTATTATTATTCCTTCTTGGAAAAAATATTATTGGAATTAAGTCTAATGAATGTTTCAGATTACTGACTTGGACAAGGCTTTTGATTATTTCATTACAAAAGTACGCGACAGAGAATTGGATGAACGATTGAATATTATTCTGACGGCGGACCACGGTCATGCTGAGGCTAGTGATCAGTGATACTATTTATTTTGTTGTTTTCTGAATATATCTCCACCGAAAATATGTAGTCACGGTTTTATTCAAGAATTGAAGTTTAAAGGGACTGTCAAGCCGGTTTTGCAAGTTGGGCTCAAAAAAAAGCTTGCGTTTTGAAGGTAAGGAAAATGAAAATAAACAAAAACTTTCATGTAAGAAGAAAAACAATTTCAAACCCCTCCAAAAAACTCCTTCAGTATGGGATTCGAGTCGTGTGGACAGAGCTAAGCCAAATCGCTGTCCACGGGACGGTTTGAATTACCGGCTCGCCGCAACGCACCCGTTTGCTTGCGTTGCGGCGGGTTTTGTTCACGTTTATGACAAAATTTGAAATATTTTAATGCGGCCATTTTTATAGGTATACTGTATTGTGCGCCGTTCGAGATTACTTAATCTGCGCCAGGAGATGCCTTTCTGTGCAGAATCCCCCCCTTGACATGCCCTTTAAAAATGTCTCCCCCTCCTTCCCGAATAATGCAATCACTTGTGGTTCAATTCGATTTTAGAATGTGGTTTGTATCTTATTGGTAGTTCCACTTTCAGATTAAAGACTACAAGTCTGTTTTGTGCATGCGGGATTACGTGCAAGGAGACGGCTTTTTCATGGGAGATCACATGGTTTATCCTCGGGTTTGTTTTCAATGTCCTTGTGTTTTTGATCGTAACTGCTCGCCTGCTCGCGTGACCAGTATTAAAGTAATCATATCCAATATGTTCTTTATAATAAACAGTAGGTAGCTTTAATTTGGGTGGTAGGTGGTAATTTTTCCATTTTGCTTTACTAACTGATTAAACTCATCACAATCTGAATCTGAGGCACTGCGCACTGTGTATGGGTCTTAAATAAGCTACGCCTAATGCTCCTTCTTCTTCAAGGATGAACAACATGGAATCGAAGTGTTCTCCAATCTTTCACGAGCAGTTTCCGATGGGTTCGACGTTGAAATCTTGTGGAAGAAAGATGTTCCCGATGACTGGCATTATACCAACACAAGCAGGGTTGGAAAGATTGTGATTAATCCAAGGGTTCGTCCGTTCGTCGTTTATGTGAACCTTTTCATGATTTTTAAAGGTTATTGTACGAGTATGCAGTTATGTGGAATTTTTGTAGGTTTTTAGTGATCCTGTTTTTACTAGCTTAGTTCTATTTGTTTATAAATGAGTGAACTCAGTAGATTGATAGGTGTAATTTAGATTGGAGCATCGATCTCGTTCTCGTGTAATAAAACAGCCATGGACAGCTTATTTGGTCCAAATGGAACGATGAAATTCAATTCGTCGACTCATGGAATGGACCCGCACAAACCGGAGATGCGCGCAATACTAATTGCACGAGGACCGCTATTTAGTCAGGGAAAAGTTGTACGTTTTTTGAGCAGTTGTATAGTTTTGTTTAAAGGGACAGGCCCATCAAATTAAACCTATATGAACGGTATGTTCATAATGATTACAAAGCATTTTTATTACAATATATACAAACCAAAATTCCACCTTCATTCACCCTGGGAAACTTTTTTCCGATGCGCTCGTGGTATCATACCGTAAAACTGCAAATATCCAACCTGCCTATGCAAATTTATCGTAAAATTAGAATGCGACCAAAATTTGCATATACAGCTTTGAAATCTGCAGCTTTACGGTATACTCATATACGATGAGCGCATCGGAAAAAGTTTCCCAGGGTGAATAAAGGTGAAATTTGATTTGTATATATTGTAACAAAAATGCTTTATAATCATTATGAACGTATCGTAAATATAGGTTTACTTTTATGGGCCAGTCCCTTTAACATGTAGCTTGGACCACTACATTGGATCGTTAATAATAGTTTTGACTGTGACTAACTAGATTGATTTTTAGTGACTGGATTAGTGCGGTAAATGTTTAGCGTTTAGACTGTTCTTTTGACTTTTTCAGATAGCTGAAATTCCGGAGAATGTTGATCTGTATCCGATGTTCTGCCACATACTCGGAGTGTTACCAGCGCCCAATAATGGAACGATGAATGTAATGAAAATGGCACTAAAAACCATCGAATCTTCTGAGAAACCCTCGTTTTATAAGGATGTTGTGGATATGTTCTCGGACTGGTTCTCGGTCAGTCTTTGTTTAGTCCGAGTCTATCTAGTATATTACCATTTTGTAGAATGCATACTAAAAATGGATTTTCTTACCATCTAGATCCACGTCCATAAAACAGAGCATAAGCGTTGAGCTTTGATGACCTCTTATGGGTTGTATCTGTATCCAGCAGGTTGGCCTTTATAGAGACGTTTGCATGTTTGCTAATTTAGTTTTTTTTTCAGGAAACTCTTGGATACCTTGTGGTAGTCCTGCCGACAATGTGCATGCTTGTTCTAATGTTTGTGTATGCGTGGAACGTCAGACGCATAAAGGTATGCAAATGTGTTGATGACTCTGCTTTCACAATACTAATACGAACGAGAGTCAATTAGAAAGAAAATTGGATGTGGCCTAATCCAAGTAGTGTATGTGTATGGTAGCGGGGTAGTAGCCAGTTTCGATACTCTTGCGGATTTACCGAGTTCCATACAAGTAATATAATAAGTGGGCTGGGCTGGACATTTACACATAGTTCGTCCGATTTTTATTTGGGGAACTCATAATTCATTACTTTCTTGGTAATTGATAAGTCTTCTTTTAGGAGGATCCGAACTGGACTGTTCCTGAATCGGCCCGTGGATACAATAGACTGGCCTTGAGGCCTGAGGATGATGCCGAAGCAAATATAGAGGAAGTGCGTATGTCGAGGATACAACAGGCAACTGCTGGAGCTGGTTCTCCCGGAAAACTGAAGCCTGGTGTTTTAGTGGACGGTTCTGTTAGTGAGGATGACTTGTAATTCGGTAAATTCGTAGATTGATAATTTTTCCTGAAAGTTGATAGATAAAATAAGTAAAAGCGAGCGATGCTATGCTTTGTTTTCTGCACTGCATGCCGGCGTCTCCCACCTTTTTTTACTGATCCAGTACGTCTTTTCATAATTGCAATAATGTTCTACTGCAATTTTTTTTCTGTAATAGTTAATGGCTTCGTTTGTTCTTGTCCCTAAATCCTAATTTGTAAACACGTCTGCCTAATATATTGTAGGAACCTAGGCTCTATATGCCTATTGCATTTAGGTACTCTGTATACCTGTTGTAATTTTTTGCTAACGTACGACAGTTCCAGCTTGTGCACGTTACATAATTTATTCATAATTTTCATACGCGATTTGCAGCTTTTATCCTCTACCCATGTAGTTAAGGTTGTTGTGATTAGTGATTTATTAGATACGGCGGGTGCTTTCATTTTATGCTAGATTGGATATTTGGATCACTTTTTTTGAGTTCAAGTTGGTGGTTTGTTGCTCTTAAAATTGACAATTCTGACAATTCTGCATCCTGTTGAAAATTTTCTATGTTGATATAATGGGGATGCTTGAGGCAACGACGTTGTGGAAATTGTTAGTATAATAAACTAATGTTTTTAATTAAGATGTTTGTTTTGCTTCGGAACTGCGTCCTTGTCGTCAGTTGTATTTTGGATGGGTAGTTACTGGTTTTTATTTTTTACTGACTTATTCACAATGCAATTTAATAGATTGTGTGTAAAGGCTAGATGGTTTTTCTCATTATGTTATTCAAACAGGGATCCATGCATTCAATTTTCCTGTTGACGCGTCTTACCTTACATTTTTTGAATACTGTTTTTGTTTTACAGAACGGGTATAATTGGACGGGGCTAAGGAAGGAAGAATGACAAGCGCGAAGAAACTATTGCCTGAGCATGGAGGAGATGAGTTTGCGAGTCCGGAATATTGGAAGAAGTTCTTTGCGGAAAGGAGAACACCCTTTGAATGGTACGGTAATTGCATGCTGCACGCTTTATTGCGAATCTTGCTTTTTAAAGGGAATGTCAAACCGGTTTTGCATGTTGCGCTCAAAAAAAAGCTTGCGTTTTGAAGGTAAGGAAAGTGAAAATCAAAATAAACAAAAACTTTCATGTAAGAAGAAAAACGATTTCAAACCCCTCCAAAAAAACTCCTTCAGTATGGGATTCGAGTCGTGTGGACAGAGCTAAGCCAAAACGCTGTCCACGGGACGGTTTGAATTACCGGCTCGCCGCAACGCACCCGTTTGCGTGCGTTGCGCCGAGTTTTATTCACGTTTATGACAAAATTTGAAATATTTTAATCTGCGGCCATTTTTATGGGTATACTGTATTTATTGTGCGCCGTTCGTGATTTACTCAATCTGCGCCAGGAGATGCCTTTCTGCGCAGAATCCCCCTTGATATGCCTTTCTGCGCAGAATCCCCCTTGATATGCCCTTTAACTGCGTAATCAAGTAACTTCCCTTTATTCGTTGGCAATTTAATACAAATTATTGCATGTTGAATTTATGGCAAGGTCGGTAGATGCAAGTACAGGGTGTGTAGGAACACGCATACTCTTCGTTATCGAAATTTTAATGGTGATTTCTCTAGGTACGGTGATTATGATGTTCTCTCGTCAACTTTTGAAAGATACGTGAAACCGTCGGATAAGATGCTGCAGATTGGGTGCGGTAATTCACAGCTCGCGTCGCAGGTTGGTAGCAGAAATCCCAATTGGGCTTGGGGTTTTTTCCATTTCTACCAGGACCTCAGATCTGATTTGCAGATGATTTAGACGTTTTTAGATGTACGATAATGGTTACCGTATGATTCACTCGATCGATACCAACGCAAATGTGATCAAGGACCAATCAGTGCGAAATCGTAGGCGATCGGACCTCTCGTTTGCATGCAGCAGTGCCACCGATGTATGTTTTTATGTTTATTATTTATTTATTATGTGTAGTATCGCATATGTTCTTTATATATTTTCTTGTTGGATTCATGTCAGTAAGGTAGGCCGCGTATGACATTTAACCGATAATTTCCTGTCTGTAAGTGAGCATGTAAGCTAAGCCGCTATTAAACCGATAATTTAGACCGGTTTGGCAGAGAAAAGTGTTAATGTGGTGTTGGATAAGGGAACACTTGATGCGCTCATGCCGCCGTCCGCAGATGAGCCTACCAGGGAGGTTGTAGCGAAAATGTTCGAGGAAGTTTACCGGTATGTCTTTTTGCTTTCATCCTTAGGTTAGGCGATAAATATCCGTGTTTTTTTTATATTCAATTTAGTCACCGATGAATAGACTTGCCCTATCGGAACACCTTAGTAAGACGATAAAATAGAGAGTTGGACGGGGATAGATTCACTTGAGTAAATCTCCAATAGCGTCCGGGGGGCCGTGTGAACGGCAGTGAATATAGTGACCAGTTTTGCTCAGGCTCTGTCAACCCTAACTATGATGCTCCAATGAGCGAGTCCGTATAGGGTCAACCTCATCTTGTTATATATAATGATTCACATGTTAATTGAGTAATTCACAATGAAGTAATAAGCATCTATAGAATTACGTGGTAAATGTATGTTTCAAGGGTAAATGTGCTCGTTGCAGCGTAGTTGCAACACTCACGCAAACGAAAATTCCTAAAAACAATAATTAGAATTGAAATGTGTTGATTTCTTCTTGCTTGTAGGATCTACTTGATTTTGCTACATTATGTGCAGCTGCTCTTGTAATATTTGCCTCGCTTGATACTTCTTCTGATGAGTGGTCTCCTCCTGGTAGGGATTGTGTTTCTTTGCAATGACTTAAAACATAGCTTCGCGCTGTGAGCTCCCTTGCACAACTTGCAGTTCTGGTCAGGGCACGACGTTGTTTGGTGGTCAGACTCGAAGCACTTCCTGCATACTTTTTCCTTACAGATTGTCTGATGAAGTAACCGGGCGTCAATTTGTTTCTTACAATTTAGGGTCCTATGTCCTGTCTTTTTGCAAATCAGACAAGATTTGTACGCTGCGATCTCAGCGTAATGATACTTTTTTGATCTTTCTGCGTCAACCTTTGTTATAACTTCCCTGAAGATTGCATCAAGTAGTTCATTTGTGGTGAATTCTGTTCCATTTTGCAATTCGACTAGTGTCACCGGTTGTATAATCCCCCAAGGGAACTTTTTCCTTATTTCTTTTTTGATCGTCATATTGTTGAGATCTTCGTACTTTCTTAGTCGCAAACATGTTGCCTTGATGTCAAAATATGTCTTTTGGAGATCTCTGATTGAAGATGACGATTGTCGGATTGATGTGAGTTTTGCGTACAGCGCTCTCTTTTTCATGACTGGGTCTCCAAATTGTTCTTTAATTAGGCTAATTGCATCCTGATAGTATTCGTTTGTAACGGGAAATTGTCTAATGCATTCAGCTGCTTTCCCTGTGCATAGTTTCTTCAAAGCGATGAATTTTTGCACGTCTGAGCATGCTTGCGAATTGATTAATGAATCGAATTGTTCCCAGAAACTGTCGAATGTTTCAAGGGTACCATTGAATGGTGTTACGTCAATGCGGACAAGTGATTTGTCAAGTTTCCACTTGACTGTGTTTATGTTTGAATTGTTAACCGTAAATCTTTCATCATTATTGATTGTTCCCATGCTTTTTGTAGGTAACATTTCAGTAAGTCGGAGAATAGTTTCGCTTGGTGTGCTTGTTTCGTGATGGTTATATAGGACTTTTTTGTTTTGGGGAGTGTTATAAAAGGGATTTCTTACAGTGTATGGCAGATGTTTCGTATATTCGGATTGATGGTCCCTGAGGGCGCGTTCGGGTTGCTCTTTCCGAAAGAGAAAGAGGCAAAAACCCCGTTCGGGTTGGACCTTTCCGAAAGGATTTAATGCTTTGTGAAAGTGAAAAGTACAGTACACACTTTCCTTGAACACGCAGGGGTTTTATTTTTTATTTGAATGTGCACGGTCTGCGCACTTGTGCACAATTTCGGCATTGTATTTTTTCCCGACCGCCGACCTGCCCGCAGGCACATGGCAGTACGTGCACAAGACCGGAAGGAAATGCACAGTGCACAATTAAATCGATTCAAGTCTTAAAACGAAAACCCCTGCGTGTTCACGGAAAGTGTGTACTGTACTTTTCACTTTCACAAAGCATTAAATCCTTTCGGAAAGGTCCAACCCGAACGGGGTTTTTGCCTCTTTCTCTTTCGGAAAGAGCAACCCGAACGCGCCCTAATGGATAGGGTTTCGGTCATTTTTGGAGTTGCACTCGGGGTTGTGGTTCTTTGTAGCTCACTTATTTGATGAAGTAACGCGTCGCTTTGAACATTCAACAGATTTGCTAGCATAGGACCTTCATTATACAAGAAATGTTTCTGGTATCTATTACCTTTTCTTTCCGCTACTTCAGCAATAGCTCTCAATTTGTCTAGTCCTTTCTTTATGAATTCTATTTCTACATTTGCATCATTACTTGTCTTGAGTCTTGTTGTCTCATTCAAATCTTTCTTATTCAGATTCTTCAAAATTTGAATTTGGTACTCTGTTTTGTCTACTTTGGTTTTTAACGCATTGGTAACTCGGGTACATATTCTTTTAAATGAGCTCAGGTTCTCCTTCGGAGATTGTTCTTTGGACTTTATCTTGCTATCTGACCGAGAATACTTACTCTTTTCCTTAGAATTCGCACGTCGTGATCTAGTTTTAAGAACCTTTTTAACTGACATACGAAAATGAGAGGATGGTGAACTAGAAAAATTCTTAATAAGATTAGGTGAATCAATTGCAATTGATGTGACCAATAAATGGTCACTCCTCCGTGTGACCAATAAATGGTCACTCCTTCCAAAAACAGCAGAATTATATAAACTGCAGGAATCGGTATTTTCCGAGGTCGCCATGAATAGACTTGCCCTATCGGAACACCGTAGTAAGACGATAATATAGAGAGTTGGACGGGGATAGATTCACTTGAGTAAATCTCCAATAGCGTCCGGGGGGCCGTGTGAACGGCAGTGAATATAGTGACCAGTTTTGCTCAGGCTCTGTCAACCCTAACTATGATGCTCCAATGAGCGAGTCCGTATAGGGTCAACCTCATCTTGTTATATATAATGATTCACATGTTAATTGAGTAATTCACAATGAAGTAATAAGCATCTATAGAATTACGTGGTAAATGTATGTTTCAAGGGTAAATGTGCTCGTTGCAGCGTAGTTGCAACAACCGACGTGGGTGTTCCATTCAATTAATTCTCATCGACGTGGGTAGTCCATTCAATTGTAATCATGGACGTGGGTGGTCTATTCAATTATGTTCATCGACGCGGGTGTTCCATTCAGTTATAGCCATCGATGTGGGTGGGTGGTCCATCCAATTATAGTCGTCGACGCGGGTGTTCCATTCAGTTATAGCCCCCCCCCCCCCCCCCCCCCCCCCCCCCCCCCCCCCCCCCCCCCCCCCCCCCCCCCCCCCCCCCTCATCGACGTGGGTGGTCCATTCAGTTTTGGTCATCGACGTGGGTGGTCCATTCAGTTATCGTCATCGACGTGGGTGGTCCATTCAATTATAGTTGTCGACGTGGGTGGTCAATTCAATTATAGTACGTGGGTGTTCCATTCAGTTATAGTCATTGAAATGGGCGTTCCATTCAATTATAGTTATCGACTGGCTGTTCCATTCTGTTATATTCATCGACGTGGGTGGTCCATTCAATTATGGTAATCGATGTTGGTGGTCCATGCAGTCATAGTCATCGACGTGGGTGGTCTCGTCGAATGTGGTTGTACCAATTACCGCGCGGGCATGGCATGTTCCTTCTAATACTAGTATCCAAATATCTAACTTATCCAAATATGGGTAGCCTCGTATCGGGGATTATCTTCTATGTGGCCAGCGGCGTGAGTAGTCTGTTTCTGTTGAATTATAATCATCTATGGTGGTGGGTAGTCGTCCATTCATTGGAATAATCGACGTGGGTGGTCCATTCAGTTACAGTTACAGTAATCTATCGATGTGCGTTGTCCATTCAATTCAGGAACACCGGATCGTAGATGTTGTTATCAAGAATGCAACAAAGCGTGGTGGCTAGTCATTTAGTAATTCAGTTGATGACAGTCCAAGGTATTGATCGTATTGTCAACACCGTTATCGTTTGTAAATTCCATGTCGTCATATACCTAGGTTGATGAGGTGCATTCCCGTTTAACGTTTCGAAGTTTCATATCAGCGCGTGTTATGTGTAACTGAATTTTTCGATCGATATTTTACGAAAGTGTAATTTTCTTTTCTTACAGAGTTTTGTCGCCAGCGGGACGTTACTTGATTGTTACATTGGCACAAGAACACATAATTGAATATTGGCAACAGTGTTTGAAGTAAGTTTTGCAAATGTTTGTTTATTTGTTTTTTTTTTTTTTTTTTTTTTTTTTTTTTTTTTTTTTTTTTTTTTTTTTTTTTTTTTTTGTAAAACTAAAGCTGATCCTACTTCTGCCTGTTATTCTTGTTATTTTAGGGATCGGTTCCTCCTCCGAGTGCAAAAAGTGGAGAACCATGCCAGTGGATTTTGTATGCCAATCTTCGTATTGATCGCCACAAAGTTGATGCGGCCAATCAAGATGGTGAGCGTATGCACTTTATGCTATGAAGTGAATTATTTTGCTTTTAACATTTCTTTCACTGTGTTTCTCGCTTAGAGTTCGATTTAGCTCGGTGTTGATTTCTTTTCTTTTTTTTCAGCCCGTTGAGTTCTGTCGAGGCTGTGACGCAAAGCCGGAGAGAATGTCTGCAGCCGATGAGTTGCGAGAGTGCATAAAGGCTGAACAAGAGTTGTCCCGATTTGCTCACGTGTGTAGCAAGTAAGAATTTGACCTTTGTCAATCATGTCTATATGGATGTAGTTGATATCTTGCCAGTTAGTCTTAGTACAATCATGATTAGAATTGCAGTCAAGTTAGTGGTTAATATGTTTCCTGGTTTCATAACGTTTTTTTTTAATTCTTTACGTTTTGATGTGCAGAAAGCTCACCGAGGAAGTGTCGATTGTGATCAGCGGTCATGATGGAAACCCGCGGTACAAGTTCTTCATTGTGGACGACTTGCGCGTTAAGCACCCCAGAAGTTATGCATCGTTTGTGGTGCCGATTGGACGGTCTGTATTTATGAAATATTATAATTTGAGTGATCGTTCCTTGTTGTAACTTATGTGAAAATGGGAAATGGGATTTGCTATGTTAACCGTCGACTGGCTGTATTAACCTTTATTACTATGTATTCTGTTTTAATTGTTCATTCACTGGGAATTGTTGACCATTAGTACTGTTTGCGACCAAAAATTAGTAACTTTATGAAGACGTGAAGTTAGTAACTTATTTATGAAATCGACCTGTTTTACTTTTCAGTGACGGTGATTGGATCTTCCAGACGGAAAAGGGACGCCGATCACTGCGGTCGCAGTGTAGAGTGGTAGGTAATTATCATGTATCCGGTAGTGTATCAGTGGATTGCGAATCAGTACAAGTCCACGGTTTTCTTCTCCGGAGACAACCAACGGAACCCTTCTAAAGGTACAAGCGTCGGTATTAGCATGAGTTCTTATTTGTTGTAGGACCGCTTGGCTGTTGTCGCCCTTCAAAGGGACATTGACTACGGTAGTCTGGAAGTGGTGAAGACGGAAGTCGCTCCGTTCGTCCGAATGTGGGCACCCCATCCCGAGTTTGGAGAGGTTCGTTTCTAACAATACGTAGGCTGGTGTGTGTGGATATTTATTGTATGTTAGGATGAGGTTCGCTCGCCAACTGTACATTTTGGTGGTTTCATTTGGAAGATGACATTAGTTGGAGAACGGTTGATCTTTTGTGTTTTATTTACCACGCCACAATCAACGCTAAACATGCCGTAATAACAATCTCAATTTTTAGATCCAATATTTGAGCATGGGCGAGGTTGACGTAAAACGCACGGTTGCAACGGGAGAATCGGAAGTTAATGGGAAGTGGGCTGTAAGTTTATTTGATTATATATATATATATATATATATATATATATATATACCGTTTCATTTCAAAAGGTTCAGTAAAGGAAGTTGCGTTACTTCCCGTGGTTTATGTGTGAAATGACATTAACGTAACATAACATTTATCACGAACATAAAATTCGCACAAGTTTTGTCAAGGCAATACCACAATGAATAACTATGAAACGTGAAAATGCAATTCTGACTAAAATAAAAGTACCAAATAAAAACATTGTATTGCAGATTTACATTCATATGCGAGGGTTACTCTCAATCATAAGTGAAGTTCTTATATTTTATTACGCAAATAAGTCGAAGTCAGTTGAGGGATGGACATTTACATAAACCGTACCGTGTAGTGTAACTCTTTTATAATAATAAGTGAAATTGAAACATGGATAAGTAAAGTATATATAACTTTTATGTGGAAGACGTTGAAATTCACGGAAAACATTACCGACGTCTCGTCTTCCTTTCCAGTCAGAATCTCGTTCAGTCGGAGGCATCGTTAGTCTGTAGGTGTTTATTTATGTTTACATGTTTAGAGATCATATGTATGTTAATATGTTTACTGATTATTTGTTTTATATATGTCTATCTATATCTAGCTTGTAGCACGCAATGTGTCTGTAGTCATAGTCAGCCATTCTTCTCTCCCTTCTACCTTTGTTGATTTATCAGTACTGCTCCAAACTAAAAGAACATACTACATAGTAGTGCTTTACTTTAGATGATAGTGACGGAAAGACTCAAGTAATTGATCTGGATGATTTGGCCTGCGAACACCACGAGGTGAGAAATTTGGTTAGGCACCCTAAACAAAGTTAGGCATGGTTCAATTAGGGTAACTTTGTAGCTTGATTAACTATAAGTATCCACGCACGTTACCGTATGTTTCATCACTTTTCACACCTAGGTGATTTGGTTAGCTATGGGGAGGTGTAGTTTTTTGTTGATTAGCTCTGTCTGGCTACGATATATTGATCATGTTTCTTGTAATACTCTAGAAACACGCGTGAGCCGTAGCAGTGGTATAATAGCAGAACTTGTACAGACGTTATTATTCGATGACGCTTGTAGTATATGTCTTTTTTGTTAGATGATGTTGCTTTCTCTGTCAATGATGCCTTCAATGCCACTTCTGACACCAGAATCAGCAGAACTTCGGATCGCAATTCTCGGACTTGGTGGCGGCCTCTTGGCGGCATATGTGCTAAAGCAATTGCCAAAGGTTCGCTTTCATTTCTAGTCATTTTTTACAGAAATTGTTACCCCCTCCCTCTGTCGATAGGTAGTTTCCCGACTTGAGTACTGTATTGCATGAAGAGCAACGCCCTTGAAATGTACGAAAGATATGTTTAATAAAAATTGTCGTTATTATGTAATCATTAATTTAGAGTGTGGTAACTGCCCTGGAGCTGGATCGGGCTGTCGTGGACATTGCTTCGTCTTATTTTGATTGTCCCGCAGACGATCCACGCATGACTGTCAAAGTAACGGATGCATTGGTCTTCCTTGGAGAGACAGCCAAGGGCGGTGGGTTTGTGAATTTTATCGTTCTTCTTACGATATAGAACTCATTGTGTGTATAGATTCAGTATTTACAGTATTTTTATATGTAAGGTGCAAAATTGGTTGGAGACTATTTTATGTTGGTACAGTTAATTGTAATTTCTTCATGTCATATTGTTTTAGTTGTATTTCTTCCTTAATTATTGTTTGTGTTTAGTATTATGTATGTTGCTCACATTTTGTTTCCTCATTTCAATACGAAAAACTGCTTTACATCTTCTCTTAAATATTGTCTTTATTAGTTGGCACAAATTCCTGTTAAACTAAGTTTTTCCAAATACGAACTAGGTCTCACAAAAAGAAAGTTTGTATTTCTGAAATTATCCCAAAAATCTGGGCCGAACCGGGATTCGAACCCGGGACCTCTCGCACCCGAAGCGAGAATCATACCCCTAGACCATCCGGCCACTAAAAGCACGTTTTGTTGACATCTCCCACATGCAGACAAATGCTGGTTGTTGGTGAAGAAAATGTGAATACCACTTTATTCAGACATACAATCATCACACATAGACTTAAGCATGTAGAATCCAGGGTCCCGTTTGCTCTCGAAGTCGGGGATCTTCATTTTTAGCTCCAATCCAAGGCGGTGTCTCTTAGCCGATGTGTCCCATAGAGTGAAGTAGACGGTAGAAGACGGCACAGAAGATAATACAGAGCGAAAGGTCCGTCCTAAGGCTAGGCAAGGGGAGCGCCTTAACTTTATTCCCGACGCCGTGGCATGTTTGCAAGATGGTAGCACTGGGCGGGATTCGAAACCGGGTCGTATGGGTGAGAGACGAGAACTTTGCCAGTGAGCCACGACCTTTTTAGAGAACTTTTTGTCTTTTAGAAAAAGCATATCACCGTAAAAATGATGAAAATGAAATGTAGTTGTAACCATGGGGTGGGTGAGCGACGTATAAACAATCTAGTTTAAGCTAACGCATATGAAAAGTATAAATTAAAACAAATGAAGGTTGAATATTTCACATCATTTTCTTTTGTCGCACATGGAATTTTTTGAATACTGAATGCTGCAGATTCAGAAACACATTTTTGGCTGCACCCTGCACCAACGTAAATGAGTATAAGAGTTTTTATCTTTGTTTTGGTGTATTCTAATGTTTTTTTCAGCTGCCTCCGATAAGTATGACATTATCCTGATGGATCTGGCTGGACCAATGCACGAAGATGGCTTGAGCTGTCCTCCCTCGGTCTTCTTAACCGAAGAAGCGCTCAACAATGCATACGATAGTTTGAATGAAAATGGTAAGTTATTGCTAGTTGGAAGTGTTTTCGTCTTGGTGTCTGTCTTTACCTCACTGACATCTTTGCTGCAGATTCAGAAACACCTTTTTGGCTGCAGTCTACTGTATTTATGGATCTTGTGAAAAATCGTTTTGATGTAGCTGACCGCGACTTACGGTAGCTTATGCGCCATTAGTTCACATTCGTTGCTTCATAATATTATAGTATTACTATAATATTATATCTTTATGACGGACCAAATGACTCCATTGGCCAAAGGTCCTCGAACCCCATTTTTGTCTAGTTTGGGAAAGTTCCGTCCTAAATGTACGACTGTTTCAGGAGTCCTTGCAATGAACCTCGTCACGCGTGACACCGATATTGCCGACTTTGCGAAGGCAAAAGTGGCCCACCACTTCCCATCACTGCTTATTGCATCAGCCGAGGATGACGTTAATGAGGTGAATTCGCCGTTTAATTAAGACACTGCTCCATATGTACAGTTACTTGGTTTCCCGTTTCACTCATTTTTCATTTTCCCGTCAGCGAGTGGATTGTTGGGTGGTTTTCCACGGACAACAGCCGCGAGTGTCTTTTGAGTCGGACGATTACGAGAGCCAGCAAAGGGTGATCTGTGACAATTCGCGGTTCACGTTTCCAAGACCAAGGCGATAGTGCCTCCTCCTGAAACATGTTGTGACTAAGTGTTTGTGCTTTAGGTACTGCTGGCGCCAAAGGCCCTCCCCGATGACTATGATCCGCGCGTAATTGCCAAGCAATTGAAGGTCACCCAGCCATGGCTTTCCACCATGGTCAAGTGTCTGCAGAGTCTTGGAAGCCGGTCATGTGGACATAAGATTGAATAGGAGACTTAGTACTGGTACTGGATTTTGAAGCGGTGTGACACGTGGTTTTGGTGTCTATGCTGGAATGGACCCCAAATGGTTGGAATGGTATTATGCATTTGCAAATATCCCATACGGTGCCGAAAAGGCATACATTGGTACAGATATGCACCAAAACTACGGCCATGCCACTTTAAGTTAAGATTCTGTTATGTTACCTGTCTCATTTGTAGCAGAAGACATACAGAGTTTACGCTTCTTAGCCACTGTGAAGACTGGAGAGCTGATGGTATTATTAGCGAATCGTGATTTTTTTTGTTAGATTTTTGTGAAATTAACGATCCGGTTTCTTTCATTGTTATTTATGTGCATCGATTTTTATATCCCCATTATTGTATATTAAAATATCACTTCTCATGTACTCACACATACTGGAAAGTTGATCATTATCTCCTTTTTTTGTTCTTTATGAGCTGAGAAGAGACGGTAGAATTATCATCTCAGGCTTAATATAGTCAAACTATACATCTTAGCTATACCCTATAATACCTAACGCCCACTGAAACATGTTTCGATTTTATACTAGGATCCTATTATACAGGGCACCTCAACCTCTCGTTCAGTTTATTTACTGTACCCGTCGAGACTCTTTAGTTGCTCATTGTTTGTTGTTATTTACGTGTTATTTACTAATACGATGATCACCATTTTTTGAACTTTTGTTGATTTTTTTTGTCCTATATATCATTTAGGGTTTGTATTGTAGGGTAGTAGGTATTTTTGTTATGTTGATCCCTTTATTACTTTGTTGTCATAATTGGTTGCCCCTTTTGTTAGCTTTTTAAAGCATTTTTGGTCTATTCTTTCCTGTTTCGACGATCGGTGTGATACAATGCCTCTTTTATGATAGAAAAGTATTGCCATCTATTATACAGAATGACTAACGTAAAAGGAATTGCACGCTTTTGTTTGTGGTGTTGAAAATGTTTTCCATGTAGTGATGTGGTAGTTCCAGAGAGTGAGAATCCTCGGCGAGTGTGCGGCAACTGCGTGTGCCAATCTTGGAGACGCGGCGTCGATTCAGGGCCACGTATGCCTATGGCACCGCCGTAAGATGTCGTCACGGGGGACTAGGGAAGAGTTATCACACATCCAGTCCAGGATGATCGGTTAGTCACCAAATCTTTGCAGCGGGCGCGCGCGCAATTGGCTACCTTCTGGCGCACCAGCCGCAGCCTCCACAAAGTATCAGTAGGTACCGCGGCGCACAAGTGATTCAAGTGGCGAGTAGATAAGAACATCCCCACTAGTGATATTTGTATAGTCTCGCGCAGTGATCATAACACCACCCAATCAGCAAGATGACGAAATAGGAAAGGCGTGCTGACCGTGAAACAGAAACTAGGTTAATCGATGTGTCGAGACAAGACGGAACATTTGTGTAAGGAACGAAATAGGCGAGGTTCCTGTTCTGCAACTTTGTTTTACTTAAACACAGTAAAACAATATTCTTGTTGGTTTCAAGATATTTTTTGCATGTATTTATGTACACGGACGCGCCTTTTCTTGAGACATTCTTGACTTAAAAGTGGTACAAATATTTATATTATCACTTGTAAATAATATGTTAACAATACGTTCTTATTGTATTTTGTTACCTTTCTTGCCTAATTGAACGGTCTTCTCCGTACTCTAAATAAGGGTGTGTCTACCTGCGCTGCGCGGACACTTTAATTGTGAACTGTGATTGAAGTGAATGATTAAACAGAACAGAACGCCATTTGCTTTCTCTAAAACATTGAGTATACAAAAAAACACAACAACGATTGTGAACTTCGATTTCCATCGATCTTTCTGCTCCTGATTTTTTGTAGCGTCTGAACGTTTTGTGCCAGTATGATGTGTAGAGATTAATGTTTAGATTTAGATTTTTTTAACGGAGTTTCAATTTATTCCGCTAAACAAAACATATTCCTACTTGTGTGTGCAAATACTGAAAATTAAAAAGAAACATGCAATTTGTAAGTATACCGTACACGAGAATACCCTAACACTAAAGTATACTAGTATACTATGATGTGATTTTTACCCCGAAATGTTGACATAGACATAGTTTACTTGTTTGTATATGCACACAGACACTACCAACTACCAGTACTACACTTGCACTTTTTGTCGCGTAATTCGAATACATTATTTCTGTTTGTATATTGAACAACTGGAAGCTCCTCACTTATTGATTTTTTTCAGAACACGTTTAATCGCATATTGATTAATTTTTACTGTCACATAGACATAGAACAAAATCTTCTCTTCAGTCGATCAATTTTTTTCTGAGTAGATGAACGATAGGAGTTGCTGATTTTGACTAAAAATTACCCCGGCCTACCCGCTACGTTACCAAAAAAAACATTAGGCTCGGTTTCTTTTTTATTACTTACGGGGAACACGAATTGTATAGGTAACATATACAATTAAGGACTAAAATGGTGACAATGTATGTTTCCGTTTTCAACAATAAATAATTACAATAGTTTATTTCCTGTTCCCAAAATCGGGGAATGTCATTTTCGATATTTCGATTATACGTATGTATTATCTTTTTTTGCGTGTGTGTTTCTGTTGGACGACCAACTCTCTCGGCACCTCTCTTTTCAATATATTTAGAACCTTTTTTTGTGTATTTGAAATGATTACTCACCAATTGCATGTACAAGAGAACACATGGACACGCCCTTCTGGCGGAGGAAATTTCCCTGAAATTATTCTACTTTTCTATTTATTCATTTATATGTGAGGTTACCTATGTATTGTTGCCTTTCAAATTGTTTCAAAACTCGCAGAATATGGGATTAAATTGTTGTTTCCGATTGTCCCTCTGTTTCCAATAGTTTTTTTTCGATGGTTCACAGCTTCGGAATCGTTGCGAAAATGTAGCGTAAAAAATAGCGAGTTGTAAAAACTCAACCCTAACTGTAACTTACAGTTAGGTATTCGGGATTTTGCGAAAACTAAACTTTATCGCGCGTGACCAATATGCCAAATTCCAAACTTCTACGATAAAAAATATTAATATTACTACCAATTTATCCGATCAATTGTATGTGCCCTTTGAATGTCAACTCCTTTCAATACCGTATGCTATACACTACCAATACCAACACAGAGAAACTCTTTGTACTTCATGTAGTAGGTCCAAAACGGTTGGTGGGCTCATTGCCGGGGCGCACGAATAGGAGCGATTACGCCGCCGCACACCGTTTTTTTCTGATCGATGTGCTAAAGTAATTTAATTTCTAGTTTGTTCGCATATCGAAAGAAAGAATTGACCATGTTATTTCTCTCTATTAAGTCATTGCGTTTCTTTCTTCAACGTGAATCAATCGTGTCTGTATTGTATGTCCCTTTTTCATTCTTGAGTAGAAATTATGACCAGTCTCTAACTAATGTTGCACTAATTTGAGGGCATTCTCACTCACAAAAAGTGGTTCACTTCAAACTTCAAGAAGAAGCTTCCATTCTTTTTACTTCGTTCTCCGGATTATGTTCCGCGCTCTATTTACGAATAGGATTTGACCAAAACTTTCACCATTTTTCCGTGGGTGGAGAAGAGAGAGAGAGAATGACAAATTCTAGGCATTTAGTGGAATCTTCGAGTAAAATCAGCAACCTTCAGTTTAGTTATCTTGCTTTCTGTCTTCTATATTATGTGGCTTCACCTTGGTGATGTTTCTTATAATTTGAGATTTTTGTAAGAGGCACATCGCACATATTGCTGAACTTACCATGAGTCATGGTCATGAGGAGTACTATCTTTGAGCTGTTTCGTGCAAATTTGATAGTAACTTTATTTTCTAAACCTGAGCATTCGAAAAAAATCAATCTTGGATCTTCTTTCTTCCGAGAAGGGTGTTGTAAAAACTAAGAGTTGCCAACGAACAGGTTGCATTAGTTCGGTATTATCTGCTCCACTCTAAACAGGAATTCCGCGCACCTGTACACTTTTTTTTGCGCAATATTTTTACCTTTACGGGCGATAATCTCTCCTCGTCTCTATTGTTTTTAAATGTTTTGATTTAGCGCTCAGACCCCCGCTGATTTCCTCTTTGTCAGTGCTTAGGCTTCTGCTTAGGCTCAGGCTTAGGCCCGGCGTTTATAATCGCCATACCTGAAAAATAAACCTGTCTTCGTAATCAATGTTGAGTCTTGAATAACTAACATAAGTATAATTTTTCTCTCTTTCAGAATGGATTACATCAAACAGGTTACTGTCACCGGTGATGTGTCCACACTGATTGAAGATGTAGGGTTTCAATTTTTTATACTATTCAATCAACAATCAACCGACTGAATAGTAAGTAAGGATTTCTCCCGCCGAACTCCCGAAGGTCTCGACATACGTCGTGTACTGTTACTAATAGAAAGTTGTCACTGTTTTTATTCTCATTTCAATATTTATTTATTTAATACGAATATTTAGGATGAGGCAATGTATGCTTGGATTGACGAGGTGGCCAAAGAAATTTGGGAGCAGAAGCCGGAATTCGCTGTTGTATGTTTTTTTGTAAATAATACATATTTCGGTGAAAAAGACGTGAATTGATCAGCCCAGAATTCCATTTATGTACATTTTCCCTTTCTTTAGGTTCACATTCAAGGACTTTTGGCCAGTCGGGAACCAAGACAATTTGCCGAGATAATCTCTCAGGGGTACTCTCACTATCGATTGAAATTAGGCAGTTTTCAGCGTTTACAGTAACCTAATTTTGTTTTGATGTCTCTTATAGCCAAAGCTCTTTCCGTGAAATGTCTGCGGCGATAATTGCAGTTCTAGTTTTCGGTTCTGCATTTCACTAAATTTGATTTTGAAATATAGAAATTATATGTGTGTTGCCAGTTGCCATCATTCGGTAATACTTGTAGTTTCCTTGTTTAATCTATGCATATTTAGAATTTGCCGCACCGAGAAAATTCGTTCACATTTCGAGGCGATTCGTGGGTTCTTGGACATCCGGACAACGGTTGGTTTATACAATCAAAAATTCAAATTTTAAAATGTCTATGAATCTCCATTACGGATTACTATGTGAGGCCATAAGTACAGTAATAATCGTATTTCAGGGGCTTGGCTCGATTTATTTCTTCAAAAACGCGGAAGAAGTGAAGTTTTACGATCGATATAGTAATTCTGGATACAGGAATTTGTATGCAGGAGAACAGGTTGGCCACTTTGTTGCGATTGAATCTTTATTTTTATACCTAAACAAGGAGGGTTTCCGCAATGAATACATGGGTGGTCCGCAAGCATTATGTGGGTGGTTTGCAAGGGCCACGGGGGTGGTCTCAAAGCACAAGCCGCGACGGACCAGTCTTTTACAGGGCGGGGCGTCCAATCACCGGCTAATAGCCTTTGGGTCTCGTTCATTCTTAGAAAAAACCAATAAATAATTAGAATTCATTTCAGTTGGAAATTGGTGCACCTGAATGTGACGGATTTATCCAATCAACATTCGAACAGACATTTTCATTCACACAAGATTTCTTCGTCAGTTATTTTATTTTCAGATATTTCCATCTTTGAATTGATTGTATAAAAGCTGTGGCCAATATTGCAATTAAAATTACTTCTTATTAAATATATATATATATATTTTTTTTTTTTTTGTAAACGACATTTCTTCAGCGTAATGACGGTACTCGGGACATCTCAAATCAACGAACAGGATTTCTCTTGGCACGGTTTCGCATTTACGGAAAGGAATTGACGTAAGGTTTCGTAGATAAAGTTCAAACAAATAAAATAGGGCGGTTCAAAAAAGCTTCTCTAATTTTGAAGACGCAACGCTTTCGTGAGAGATGACGACTTGACGTTATGGTCGACCACAAGCTCATAAGTTAGTTGTGATTTGGGAATTTTTATTGGTTTGATTCTATTTTTCTCTATTTTTTTCTTTCCCAGATTCGTCAATCTTAATTTGCATTCGGTACCATTCGAGGACGTGAATGAACTCGTCGAACAAGTAAACCATTTTTATGAACTTTTTATTGAAAATGAGTACGCAACATACAATAGTATCAATATATTTCGATTGGAAAAGTAAATATTAGGCGTAGATTTCGAACCTAACGCGGAGAACATGAGCCCTCTGCTCTGTGAGATCTGGTTTATTTTCGTTCATTGCAGCATGAGAATAAGAATGTTTTTATTGCGGGTTGCTGGTGTCGATCACATGACGCATTTACTGGTATTTCTTGTGCTGTCATAATAATAACTATTATTATGCAGTGCTATTTAAGCCTGAAGTGACTCGTGCCGCTACAAGAAGACAACAACAAATCGATATGTTGCTGAAGGAGTAAGGCTTTCCATATAGGTTATTAGGAGGCACACGCATTAATTAAATATTAAAGGCAGCAGCGCGTCAACGGTAGAAATAGAGCGCGCACGCATTCTGTGTGCCGCACTACTCTCGCTCGTAATGGGCGTGCCGCACTCCCCTAGCGCACATAGTATGTGCTGCTGCGATACCAAGCAGTGTCCACAGCACTACCCTCCACACATAGGGTGTGCCGCACTCTCTCGCACATCAGTTTGATGCCATTGTCGCTTCTCTTGACTCTTGGTAAACAAACTATCGAACATTTCAGACTGGAATCAGAGGGTTTGAAGGACGATGCAATCATTGTGGCCGGCGCCTTCAATGCTCAGCTTCACGAAACTGCCATGCTTGGAGTCAGTTTAATAATTCATCAGACATAATAAATTTTTACATACGTACATAGGCAGCATGTTAGTTTTTATTATACTTGTCAATTTTAGCAACAAGCTGATCATAAGAAAGAAATGCTTGTAAATAATGTATTGAATAACGCACCTTCATGCATGATCCGAAACGTTTAGGACTTGGCGAATACCCAAAGAGCTTCAATGTTTGCACGCAAAGATGATTGTGGACACGTGGAGGCAGTCGAACAAAGAGATCGACATGGAAGGGTGATACTTAGAGAAAACTTGCTTTTACTTTTTTTTATACCCGCTTTCGCAAAAATATTTCCAAGGGGGCCAAGTTACTTTATTTTGTTTATGCGGATTAATTTTTTCAAGAGCTCATAGTCAATCAACATGCATGGAGAATATAACCTCATTATTCCAGACCACAGTCACCGTTGAAGAACATCGTTTTGATCTTCACTCCATTCACGATTGGTTCTTCAAACTCGGAAGAGGACAGATGGTTGGTTATAATTTTTTGCTTAGCGTCTCGTTTAGAACATAATTAGTCAGTGCTCATTATTATTACAAATAACCGCGCACGTTGAAAATGTCTCGCTGCACTGTTCCCTGAAATGTCAGTCGGCTTGCTTTATCACTAATCCCATTTCAGGTGAAGAAGTACAACGGCGAGCTGTCTCAGGTAGTTTTCGGTGGAAAACTTCAAGAAGAAAGCGTCTTCTTCCAGGTAAATCATTTAGTGTCGCATAACCTTACTGCGGTAAACTTACAGGTATGTTGACGCACAGTATTCGTCGATATACCAACTATAAGAGAAAGACAGATACGATTAGCAGCAAAGAAATTTATGCCTTCGCTCAGTAATTAAAAAGCGAAGATGTTGAGATAAACCCAATCTTTTGTTTCAGCCCTCCCGTCACTATGGTATTAATCCAGACAATGGAAAGGAGGAGTTCCTAAGAAACTTGTGTCCAGCATGGGCTGATCGTGTACTGTACAATGAGACATTAAGTGATCTATTCAGACATGTAAGTCAAATATGCGCCCCATATAAGAAAGAAACCGTGCTAAACAAAGTTCACCGATAGATAGAAATGAAGCACTGTAAATGTAATATGCAGTAAATCGAGCTTTCCACTACTGTATCGCGTTCTTTGCAGACTCTTTAACTTCTTGTTGCTACTACTGTAGCCTTTCCTTTTGCGACGCCAGTCAATAGCAATGCATTAAAGCGAAATGCTAGCCCCTTTGGAAAATTCGCATATGATAAGCAAATCCTATGTATCCTATGCTAATTTTGTACGATCGTCCACAGCAATCGTACAAAATTAGCATAGGATACATAGGATTTGATTATCATATGCAAATTTTCCAAAGAGGCTAGCATTTCGCTTTAAAGGGAGGCGCAAAAGAAACTGAATATATTCGTTGTTGACTCATGCGCTCATGCCACTTCATCTGTACTACTGTAGCACATATTCCTTTTACGAATATGTGCTACAGTAGTACCTCTTTTAGCTCTACTACTGTGCCAACTATTTATTTCAGGACTCATTCTGCGCCTCTGGCCTCTACTACGGTATCGTCGCTGAGAAAGTTCGCGTCGGACAACACAAACCTGTGGCTCTACATGCAACGATCTGCCTAAAATAATTGAAATGTCTGATTGATACAATACAAAGCCCGATAATAGCGTTGAACTAATCTTCAAGTTGACTCCTATCTTATATCTTACCTGATCCCGATTGTGTATCCTATATTTGGATCTTCTATTGTTAGCTGTTGCTGGTTCACAACCATGCATAATATCCGATCTGCGATTCCGACTGCCACTTTACAATGTTTTTTTTATTTTTTATTTAACGTGCTCAATAGTGCTTCGCAGTGCGACAGAAAGTAGAAAATATCGGTTCCCTTCTTACACTTCTTGCTTGAACTAATGCGTAGGCAAAACATCAATATTCCATTATTTCCCCAAAGATTCCCAAAGTTTCCATTATTTCCTCAGACTAGCGTTCCAAACGCAATTTACATACATTTGTTTATGTTGTGCTAATAAATAGCCTCGCAGCACTTTCTTGGTTTCCAGCGCATTGTTTAGCATAACGCCAATCGTCGGCTTCTGACTTCGCTCAAATTGAGAGCCAGCAGAAAAAATCTTCACAACAGATTCATTCACCAAAAAAGAGCTCCTAGTAGCCACTGCGCTAATATAATAAAATTTAACATATAACATTTGACTCCTATTATGAGTAACGGCTTCACAGAAACCACTAATCTACGATGAGCGTTACCTTAAAACAATTGACAAGAAAACTATAATATCTATAAAACTTGCGAGGATATGTTAACAACACCAAATAAAAGCTAATAACAGTTGAAGATCACAAGTTAGTTGAGAAATCATGCTAAAATTGAGATAGAAATTGCAAACAAAATTCGCGCTCATTGCCATCACGCAACAGCGTAATCTCTAAAAGTCACTTCGGAAATATAGTAAACAAAGCTCATCTTGTCTCTCTATAGGACGTAAATTTAGCCTTAAATTTTATACACTAACATCTTTCATATACTCGACTATGATAATTTCTCTATACCCACTATCTATCCTAACGTGCCAAAATATCTCTCTAGATTTCAATATCTTATAACATTATAAACTGCTGCAAAAAAAGGAATTCGCTTCTCTGTGTGTGATGACTATATAAATGCTTTCAAAAAAATCAGACTATAATTATAGTCGAACTTTCGAAACAAATTATGTTAAAGGTGTCGGAAAACTAGGGAAAACATCTCGGGACACAATAACAAGGCAAACGTGACTAACTGTAATAAGTAAATCCAAATAAACAGCTTCCCTTCCAGCACTAATTTTCTAAATTTCTAACTGACACTGAATTCAACGCTCCGCCTCCGAGGGACTTCTATTAACCTTCTCTGCACACTCGTTGTTCCTCATCGAAACCGCTTCGCTGTACCTTCTGAAAAGGATACGGTAAAAAATACTATACACATATCATTTCTATTCTCGTTTCTGTTCTTGTCTCAATAAAGAGAACAGTTAAATAAAATCTAATAATTACGGTGAGCAGTAAAGTTAAAGCTATTTGGTATATAAACAGTCTTATGTAGAAATGGAAAGTAGTTAAAATATTAAGTGCGTAATGTGTAAACTGGTAGGGGACCTCGTTTCGACCCCATAGTCATATACGAGGATTTATGCCACCGGGGTGGGGTCATCCTCAGTATGATGCCCCGGTGGAATATAGTATCAGAATTAATAGATTTAATACTAACGTATATCGAGAAAGGAAATATGCGTAGCAAATATAGTTAATTTTCTAAGTGTTAGTATGGATAATATGTATGTACGGTGTAGTGTCTACAATAAATTCATAATAAAACTTCCAACTTCCAACTACATTCCCACCTCTTCCTCGTTCCTCCCTCCAACATCATCCTATCCTCTCCCCCATTTCCTGAATCATCATCGGACGAGTCATCACTGCTAGAACTCGAACTACTCGAATCGGATGAGGAATCTGTTTCCTGTGGTGTTTGCATTGCTTCCTCCATTACGGGAATCAACTCTGGTCTTTCGGTCTTCAGTCTGCAATAAAAATAACACTACTCCAATGCAATCAAGTAAAGCCAAATTAAAATTGCTACCGAAAAAAAAACACAAATCCACGATGCTGTTACGTTATTGCGTAAACCGTAAGCCAAGGTCAAGCCAACAGAGCACGTTTGATCCTCGTTTGTTTATGGTGTAATGAAAACTGAAACAAGATAATTCACCTCTTGAACCAATGTTTGCTGAACTTGGGGCGCCCTCTCACAGTTTTCGGCCACACAATATGCAAATTCGCGATCGAGCACAGATTCTGAGTGACGGCCACAGTCGTGTCCTCATTTATAACCACATGCCACCAGCCTAGAAAAACGCATTTTCCAACATCTTTTCCAAAAAATAGGAAAAAATGGTGATGACACTCGGGTCCAAAGTGAATCCATATTCGACCAAGTACTCGCAAAATAACTACAGGAATAAGTCTGAGCTATTTATCACTTAGCTGACACCAACCCGAAGGTACAAACATCGTTTCTCCGGGATTTTGTCGACATTCAATAAAGGGGAACTCCTTGGGCCAGAGGGAATCAGTTACCTGAAACACGGATGCATTGTTATGTGCATTGTAAATGTGTTATGATGAGAAAAAAAAGATCTTACAGTATTCCGAAAAGTCACACTACATATTACATGGAACACTGGAGGAATTGAACGTTGTGGATTCTTTACATCTTAATCTTAATTACAACAACATCAACAGTTATGGTTTATGTTGCAACTACGCTGCAACGAGCATATTTACCCTTGAAACATACATTTACCACGTAATTCTGTAGATGCTTATTACTTCATTGTGAATTACTCAATTAACATGTGAATCATTATATATAACAAGATGAGGTTGACCCTATACGGACTCGCTCATTGGAGCATCATAGTTAGGGTTGACAGAGCCTGAGCAAAACTGGTCCTATATTATTGCCGTTCATACGGCCCCCCGGACGCTATTGGAGATTTACTCAAGTGAATCTATCCCCGTCCAACTCTCTCTATATTATCGTCTAAATAAGGTGTTCCGATAGGGCAAGTCTATTCATGGCGACCGCGGAAAATACCGATTCCTGCAGTTTAAATAATTCTGCTGTTTTTGGAAGGAGTGACCATTTATTGGTCACACGGAGGAGTGACCATTTATTGGTCACAGGAAGGAGTGACCATTTATTGGTCACATCAATTGCAATTGATTCACCTAATCTTATTAAGAATTTTTCTAGTTCACCATCCTCTCATTTTCGTATGTCAGTTAAAAAAGTTCTTAAAACTAGATCACGACGTGCGAATTCTAAGGAAAAGAGTAAGTATTCTCGGTCAGATAGCAAGATAAAGTCCAAAGAACAATCTCCGAAGGCAGAGCCTAAGGCCACCTCCTGGCTCACCGGCGAACCACCCCCGGTTCGCCCCGAAGGGGCGGAGCTGGGGTGGACCACCTCCCCAAAGAAATTTTTGGTGAATTTTTAATTTTTAATTTATTTGCTTTCAGATGATGTCTCGTATCGAAACAACTATGCTGGACACTCAACTCATCGTAATAAGCTCAAAAATGCAATAAAAACCTTATTCTGTATTTGTGTCATAATTGGTTTGGTGTCCCACAAGTCATTGATTGTGTTTTATTTGAAGAGACAGAGGAGAGAAATCATGCAGAGAGAGTTGTAAAGGCGGAGAGCGCAGGCTTAGTGTAGGAAAGAGATACCGATACCGTATTTTAGTTATCTCTTTTTGTTATTATGTTTATGTTAACAAAGTGAAATAAGGTTACTATTAATAATGGTTGTTAATATTGGTAGAAGTGAGTTGGAGAAGTTTGATGATGGATGAAAGATAGTTTTGCAATACTGGAAATACCCACCATGTGAGTATTTTGTCAAATTTGTGTTAAAAAACCATTCCCAAATTGCTCAATTTTTAAAATTGTGAAACGAGAGTGGGTCCATTGTAAAGAGCACAAAAAATGCTTCAAAACAATGTATAAATGTTTATACTTATGAATTGAATGTCACTCAAAAAACTTATTATATAAGTACTTCATGTGTCTATACTTAATACTCGGCGCAGGGCCAAATAGTCAAAAAAAGAAAAAAAACTAGCGCAAAAAATTCGCCCGACTTGCCGCCCTAATTTAATTAAAAAATACCTAAAGAAGGCGCTAAAGCAAAAATCTAATCTCATAGGCGGATAGACCATAAAATGTGCTATTCAACTAATAAAACTTTTTTGGAAAACTATTAGTTTATAAGTGTTTCGGAAATGGTTTTATACCCAACGGACCGCTGGTGATTTCGCCGGTGAGAGGCCCGACTTCTCTCCAGTTTTTCGCAAATATCAGAAAAACCGCTGGAATTTATGTAAAGACAAGTCTGATATTTTTTAACCGCAATTAAATGGGCTACAAAACCTTGTCTTTATTATTTAAAAAAAAGTAGAATAGAAAGTTTGGGAAATGGTTTTATCGATGGTGAGAGCGGCGGTGCGCTGAAAAAAACGTTGAAAAATACCCCTTACGTAGACTATTTTTATAACTTTTCATATATAAGCTCCAAATAAATTAAAATGTTTCCAACTAGGGTTTGTAGCAAATTTTCTGTAGAATAAAACCCTAATCTCAGATTCTCGAAATTGAATCGTCGGGAATGGTTTTTTTTAACTTATAGCATGCCAACTTCAGTGCCCCAGACTAAAAAAACATGGGGAAAGAGGGCGCGTGCTTGTATAGTTCCTTTTCACACAGAACAGAAAGTGCCCTTTGGCCTAGTGGATAAGGCTCGTGACTGCAAAGCTGGAGACGAAGGTTCGAACCCGAGTAGAGTGAAAACTTTTTGCAGGAATTTTTTTTCTCAAAAAAGTTACAAGAAGCTGCACTTCACATAACCATACGATATAAGTATACAAGGCAAACACATCAATACGAACAATTCACAACAAACGTGTATTTATTTTCACCATTATCACAACTGTGTTAACGAACCACCATTTTTCTCATTCACCATGCTGCATTCACTGACAACATAACAACCCACAAACTGAAACCAAATCAACCAAACAACACCATTAATTCCAATTAAAATATTTATTAAGCGTGAATAAGTGAGATTGCAAAGGGAAAGGAAATAATATGGCACGCCGTGTATCGTAAGCAAGGATATAGCACAGGCGGAAAGGGTGCAGCAGGCACGCACACACATCACACAACTGAAAATAATAGTTAGGTTAGTGAAATGAAAATAAAAACTATTAGTTCGTTTTAAACTTAATTATATTGTTATATATTGTTACAATTTTGTGTTATAAACACTATATCATACGGTAGAAATTTTTTTGAGTACCGTATACCTTAAATTATTGATTTTTTAAAAATGGCCTAAAACCACCCCCGCCCGAAGGGCGGAAAACCACCTCCGGAAATTTTTGGGGTCACCGGCGACCTTTATGCTCTGTCCGAAGGAGAACCTGAGCTCATTTAAAAGAGTATGTACCCGAGTTACCAATGCGATAAAAACCAAAGTAGACAAAACAGAGTACCAAATTCAGATTTTGAAAAATCTGAATAAGAAAGATTTGAATGAGACAACAAGACTCAAGACAATTAATGATGCAAATGTAGAAATAGAATTCATAAAGAAAGGACTAGACAAATTGAGAGCTATTGCTGAAGTGGCGGAAAGAAAAGGTAATAGATACCAGAAACATTTCTTGTATAATGAAGGTCCTATGCTAACAAATCTGTTGAATGTTCAAAGCGACGCGTTACGTCATCAAATAAGTGAGCTACAAAGAACCACAACCCCGAGTGCAACTCCAAAAATGACCGAAACACTATCCATCAGGGACCATCAATCCGAATATTCGAAACATCTACCATACACTGTAAGTAATCCCCTTCATAACACTCCCCAGAACAAAAAAGTCCTATATAACCATCACGAAACAAGCACACCAAGCGAAGCCATTCTACGACTTACTGAAATGTTACCTACAAAAAGCATGGGAACAGTCAATAATGATGAAAGATTTACGGTTAACAATTCAAACATAAACACAATCAAGTGGAAACTTGACAAATCACTTGTCCGCATTGACGTAACACCATTCAATGGTACCCTGGAAAACTTCGACAGTTTCTGGGAACAATTCGATTCATTAATCAATTCGCAAGCATGCCCAGACGTGCAAAAATTCATCGCTTTGAAGAAACTATGTACAGGAAAAGCAGCCGAATGCATTAGACAATTTCCCGTCACAAACGAATACTATCAGGATGCAATTAGCCTAATTAAAGAACAATTTGGAGACCCAGTCATGAAAAAGAGAGCGCTGTACGCAAAACTCACAGCTATCCGACAATCGTCATCTTCCACCAGAGCTCTCCAAAAGACATATTTTGACATCAAGGCAACGTGTTTGCGACTAAGAAAGTACGAAGATCTCAACAATATGACGATCAAAAAAGAAATAAGGAAAAAGTTCCCTTTGGAGATTATACAACCGGTGACACTAGTCGAATTGCAAAATGGAACAGAATTCACCACAAATGAACTACTTGATGCAATCTTCAGGGAAGTTACAACAAAGGTTGACACAGAAAGAGCAAGAGAGTATCATTACGCCGAGATCGCAGCGTACAAATCTTGTCTGATTTGCAAAAAGACAGGTCATAGAACCCTAAATTGTAAGAGACAAATTGACGCCCGGGTACTTAATAAGATAATCTGCAATGAGAAAGTATGCAGGAAGTGCTTCGAGTCTGACCACCAAACAAGGTCGTGCCCTGACCAGAACTGCAAGGTGTGCAAGGGAGCTCACAGCGCGAAGCTATGTTTTAAGTCATTGCAAAGAAACACAATCCCTACCAGGAGGAGACCACTCATCAGAAGAATTATCAATAGAGGCAAATATTACAAGAGCAGCTGCACATAATGTAGCACAATCAAGTAGATCCTACAAGCAAGAAGAAATCAACACATTTCAATTCTAATTATTGTTTTTAGGAATTTTCGTTTGCGTGAGTGTTGCAACTACGCTGCAACGAGCATATTTACCCTTGAAACATACATTTACCACGTAATTCTGTAGATGCTTATTACTTCATTGTGAATTACTCAATTAACATGTGAATCATTATATATAACAAGATGAGGTTGACCCTATACGGACTCGCTCATTGGAGCATCATAGTTAGGGTTGACAGAGCCTGAGCAAAACTGGTCCTATATTATTGCCGTTCATACGGCCCCCCGGACGCTATTGGAGATTTACTCAAGTGAATCTATCCCCGTCCAACTCTCTCTATATTATCGTCTAAATAAGGTGTTCCGATAGGGCAAGTCTATTCAGTTTATGTTTATGGTAATCATTAGAGAGCATACCCTTCTGTAAACCGTGTTAAACCAAGTAACTGCCTCATCCGGGTGTTTTCCACATTCAGATTTGTACGGTTTAACGATAGACTTCGGTGCCTCGGGAGGGATAAGCACCCATCTATAAAACAATGTAAAGAGTAACCCAAGTGTGAAGATAAAAATGGTCTGTTCTTAATCACCACCGCACAAGTACAATAAACGATAAGACGATATATATATATATATATATATATATATATACGATAGCTTTACACTGGTGTGAAGACAATCGCTTTGTAAAACGGCGACTTAATTCATCAAACAGAAAGACTGTCCACGAACCTTTTGTGTCCCTTAATTAATGCATTCCAAGCACTGGTCCCAAGGGGATCGATATGAATGGCTGTCCCCGAACGTTGCGGCCCCATAACAATCCATCTAAGTGGTAGAACGCTGATTATTCCCTACCGATACAGACACTTCTATACACAACATTTCTCCAAAAACGGCAGTCCGAATGGGAATTGAACTTCTCGCCCTCAAAGCGGCACACACAAGAGATCATAGACAACCCTTTACGAACCGGAAGAAACAAGAAACCATATGCTTAGGCGTGCGCCATACGCTAAAGAAGTCTCCGCGTATTTTCGGTCGACTAATACCCTACACAAAAAAAATAACCTGTGTGGTGGGCGCTTCTTGTCCTCGGCATATCGAAATAGATCATCCTTCCAAAACTTGGGGATTTCAAAGTCTTCCAGCAGTTTTTTCGTCTTGTGGCGCTATAAGGAAAATAATGAGCGAGGAAGCGGAAACTGATACTCGGTCCGTCTTTGAGACAATATTTTCCAGTTCCATACGGAGAGGAAAACTAGTTTTCGTAAGAAACGCATGATAGTAACGGTAACGGATTTTGATCGGCAGAAACAGACTATTGGATCATAATTCATAATAGCACTTGACGGCGAACATACAATCCTATATGGAGAAAGAAAATAAAGAAGGCATACAACACGAACGAACCTCTCCAAAACTGCTGTCAAATATGTAGAGGGGACTGTCGTCCCTGTTCAATCTCATATAATCATAGTAGTATTTCATTTTCATCTTCACCGAATAACCATCATCATCTTCGCCACATTTGAACTTTTGGTTACGGTACTTTTTCACCAAACGCTCAAAAGGAAAATGAAAAATTAGTTTAATAAATAAATGTTAATTGCCACAAATTTCGGCTCTATTCAAGAATAGCCGTCCCAAGGAAGTATAGCCGTCCCAAGATTCTCAACCGTCCCATGGAGAGGCCAACCGTCCCATGGCGGAGCCAACCGTCCCAAAAAAGTATAGCCGTCCCAACCGTCCCAAACATCCCACAGAATTGAATGTGCAGTACGTCTGGGGCTTTTGAACATGAAAACATCGACCTTAACAAAAATTTTATTTCTTATCAACAGTTAAAATCCGTAGTTATTGGCTATCTCAAGTAATAAGTGATTTAAAATCTTTTCCATGCACACGTCTGAACATATAATTATAGAGGTAAGATGGGAGCAGGTCTTCGTCGGTACCATACAGATGTTTCATGGAACGTTTCAAAGCACCCCATGTAGCTTCGATGCGTTGGGTATGAGCCGCTGGGTCGGAAGTATAGCTTTCCTTACACGATAAATTCCCTTATCGATAAAATTTCACGATAAAAAATGATCGTGCACGAGTTCTGACCCGTGGCAATACGCGCATTTTTATCGTGTCGTGTAAGCTACAGTTATGTGCACGATAAATTTTTTCGCGCGTTATCGTGTAAGCGCGCATATACGATAACGATAAATTTTGTCGTTATCGTGTAAGGCGTGTTACGCAACACAATAAAAAAAGTTATCGTTATCGCGTAAAATTTTTTTACACGATTACGATAAAAATTACGGTATCATACAAAAATTTGTGAATTATGCATTGAGCACACTTTTTTTCTTTTCACGAATGATTTTTAAACGTTAAACGTTACTCGGCAATGTAATACGAAAGAGGGCATGAGGCATGGTGTTCGCGAGGCCGTTTGTGAGGCGAGCAGAAATAAAGAGAAGATCCCAATTCTTTGTGTTGACATATATTATACCTCATTCGAAAGGTCTTTTCATGTGCTGTCAGAAACCGCAAAGCTCGTTTTTCTGTGCGCTCGTTTTTACGGACAACTCCCAGGGAACGAATTGAACGGGGAGAAAACGCTGCGCATTTGTAATCAAAGAGCTTTACGTCGCATGGTTAGCAGGTTGCACCCGCTCTTGAGCTCAAATTTCGGTAAAGACGAAAAATCATACGCGAAATACAGACGCTAACCAAGCAAACATCTCTTACATAGTATCTAAAACATTACATTTAACAACGTAACAGAACTGAACGGAAACAGTGAGCACATCATGGAAAACAATTTATTCGGAAAAAGTTCAATGATTATTTAAAATTGCGAAAAATAAGGAACGTTTGAAATACAGCCGAAAAAATCTCGCTTTGCTTTTGTCTTCATTATTAGACAATAATGTGTATTTATATAATAAAAAAGCAGGCGCAAAAAGCACGGGAAATACACCAAATTCATAAGCAAAATTTTCATAGGCGATTTCCGCTTGACGAAACGAGTCGATCATCGGACACTTCGTCTTCGGCGGACCCTGGAAAATAAGGCAGAAACATCAGTGCACCAACTATCACAAAATTGCACTGGTCACTGACACTTACTAGTGTTACAGGGCCGAAATTGTACGTATTCTTTACCCATTGTAGTTAACATAAAGGCGCACGGATCAACAACAAAAAATACATACCACCCTTCCAATTAACGTGCCCATTTCCCGCGCGAAGCGGGGTCGACACGACTTGTAGGATACCATGGATACGGTCCGGCTATCGCATGCCTACGGCGCTCGGTGATTTTCTTTGCAAACATTCCATCCAAAAACAAAAACATACCATCCAAATATTCCAAATTCCTGTTTGGCTCGTACGAGAAGGGGAGAAGGATGTCGTCCTAATAAGGTAAGCCAGTTCGCACAACGTTGAGGCATCAATTGGACTGAAATTAAAAATAGAAGAGGTACGTATAAGCCTTTTGCAGTACGCTGAGTCCTCAACTAAATAGTTTCCCATCAAAAGGGAAATAAGGATAGGAATGCATCAAGAGACAGGTATTAAGCCAGTGAAAAAGGCTCCAATTACAAAGAAAAGAACAAAGAATCCTCATTTGAGCTTCCCTCCATGTCATATAAAAAATTAGCGAAAAGATGGCTTATTTTGCATTGTTGTATCCCGTACATCTAACTGTTACCACTTGTTTTAAATAGGGATTCACGCTCCTATTCAAACTCTTTACGTAATCAAAGACCAAAGTGGATTTATAACATCAGTGGGGGGTTTCGGTCCAAAAATGTGATAATGATAATCCACTATTTGCCAAGGCCACCTCTGACTCACTTTGGCCGCCCTGTTTTGTAGGAGACGCCTATTCATTAGACCGACAGTTTCCTAAAAGAGACAAAAATTTCAGCTTTGCACCCGAAGCGGACGCGGTCCACAAGCACAATAGACAATTTCAAAGAAAACACTTACGTGTTGCTCGCTTCCTTCAATTTTTCGTCTCCCAATAATCCCATTTATCGCGGTGTTCAGCTCAAGTTCGCTTTGTCCACTCATTCCTTGCAAATCTAAAGAAACCCACAAAAATAATGGATTATAAACACCAGTAAAAAAAAGACGTCCATAAGACCACGTCTTGCGTCCAAAAGGAAAAATCATTACCCAGAAAGCCAAGAGATAGACCGTCTGAACGTAAATTTGAAGTTAGAAGGCAAATTAGACAAGAAAACAACGGATGCAACCAAACAAAACAATTTAAAAGAAGAAAAATTTAAATAAAAAATAATAAAAAATAATGCGCAATTAATGCAAACTTGCACAATGTTGCGTCCCGCCATGGACCCCCTGACCCGCGCGTGACTTGTACGGTATAAGCTCTCCAGCGGACTAGACAGAAAAAGAGCTCATAATGTCAGGGCTGAAATAAAGCGGAAACGGGAAAATTTTGTATTGGCATGTAGTATACCTCATTCGAAAGACATTTTCTTGTTCTGAAAGAAGTGAGAACGCTCCTTTTTTATAAAGACCATTTTTCGTCTAAAAATGAGGTTGGAAAGCAAACCCCCGTCTTCCAGGGGACGAAATTCAACGGGGAATAACGCCTGAAATTACGCACCCACACTTCTAGTTTTCAACTTTTCGTTACAATCATTGTTCCATCTGCTGAAAACTACCTTTAGCAACTTGTCTCATTGCTTTCAAGTGAATAAATTTGCTGTCAGTTTTGCTCCACCAAAAATATTTCAGTTAGCCAAAATGGCAAAAATAACCGTTGGAAAACAAAGATAATGTTCTCAGTTAGTAAGTTTAATGAGCTCTTTCCGATGAGCTACACAGCAAGCTTCAAAACTTTGCGGTAATACGTTTTTTGTTACACGCGCAATTTTAATTTATCGTGTAAGGCCCCGCCTCCTTATGCGCGCACTGTCTTACGGTAGGCGAGCGCGCAATTTTTTTTATCGCCCACTTTTTGTTATCGTCTTCACGATAAAAAAGTGTGCGCGCGCAATTTATTGTGATCGTGACCGATTTATCGTGATAAATTTTTGGACATTTATCGCCCAGGGACGCTCTAGTCGGAAGGGTTGACAAAGTGCGGCTTATGGTTGACCAAACGGTGGTAGTATTGTTGTTGTAGGGTGTTGATGTACAAGCCGCCCAACCGTCGGAGACCACGACGAACGTTTGTTTTATGAACAGCGTTCACAGACTCAAACACAAATACACGGTCTATTGGTTATTTAAAAACATAAAAATTAAAATGGGACGGTTGGCCTCTCTATGGGACGGTTGGCCTCTCCATGGGACGGTTGGCCTCTCCATGGGACGGCTATACAGCTATACTTTTTCGGGACGGTTATTTTTTTATGGGACGGCTATACTTCCTTGGGACGGCTATTCTTGAATAGAGCCCAAATTTCTACACAATAATCAAGTATTTGAGCTACCACGACCATGGAGTTAGGAGACCAGGAGAGCTGTGCACCAGACGCAAGAATACTCGCGTTCCTAATTATCTTGTACGCATACATGAACGACTTACGAAACAAACAACCCAGCCCAACAAGCGGAGGTTTTATACACCCAATACAAACTAAGTCTAAACCTTTGGCCCAAGCCTTGTGCTCAATTCCTTAATTCAATTCAAGCTACCAATCTCCCACCTCAGGCGTCCATTTTGTCTGTGCTTGCCAGTCATCAGTCAGTCCTGTTAGAATAACAGGAATACGCGGTCTCTCGAAACGCTCACGAAATTCCTCAACAGTTAGTGATTGTCCGTCGACGCTGAAAGGCGCATATGAAATTCAGCGATAACGATAACGATGTTCCCAACAAGATTTGCCCGAAAGCTACAAACGTACAAAAGGTTCACATCTAACAATAAGTTAAAGCAATGCGAAAAAAACGGGCGGTTTTTGAAACACATCGAGTAGGCCAGAATTCTTATGCAGCTTATGCAAATGAACATGCATTCTTATGCAGCTTACGCAAACAAATGAACGCTTATGCAAATGAATAAAAGGGCCTCGGTGGCCCATTGGAGACGTCCGCGCTTCGCAGCCGTCCCGAGTTCGAATCCAGCCACAACACTCAATTAATGCCACCGAGGTGGGGAAAATCGAGGCGAATCCCCCATTGCCAAGCCTGAAGACCGAGGTATTTGTCCTTTCGTCTCGTCGTCAAACACTCTGTATAACTCCACAAAACCGATCGACATTAACTGAAGAAAAATCTCCCCTCCACGCATTCCCCCGCGGATTGAAGAAGCAGGACGCTAGAAACCTTCCGCACTTGTTCCATGTACTTGATTGATGTTGTGTCTGATTGATTGCATGTGTGAATAAAGTAGTGATATAAACCAGAATAAAAAAATCGGGCTAAATTCAAGCAAATTTAATACGTAAGAATCCAGTTGTCCACGATGCGTTTTAAAAACCGGCCGGTATTTCGCTTTAACTAGATAAATTGCCAAATCACTCGGAGATTTTTAAACTCTCCGAAGATATGCCAAGATACCAGCAAATAAAAATGATCACCGTTGAATTGTATCGTTTACTGGGGGTAACCGGAAGTTCGTGGCGTATCCCAAGCGGTCCCATCCGAAATTCGTCAACTCTAAATATACATATAATAGTAAGATTAAGATATAAAATTTCAATTAATTCTTCACACGTTTCCTCCTTATTTACCTAATCTTAGACACATTTTTGTTTCCTTTGATGTCTTTTGCTGTTATACCTCTTTTGTCTTTGCAGAATAAATAATTCAATATAATAACAAAAGGAAGAGGAAGATATACATATAATTAATAATGAGGAGCCTATAAGCAGGAAATCAAGAAAACATGCAACTCACCAGGTCTGGCCTTCTTCTTTGCTTCCTCAATCCTTCGATGGGACCTTCTGTGGACATTGGTCTTTAGATCGTAATTGTTTGACGAAGAGGCTCTCTTCTCATCACAATCCAAATCCATCATCATCTTCACACGGAACCTAAAAAAATCAGTTCACATAATAAAATAATGTTTTAGTCCAGTAAAAAAAAGATAGAGAGAGAGGGAACAGTGAGAGAGAGTAAGAAAACCTTCTGCACAGTGCATATCAATAATATAAATCAAATAATAAATGAACGTAACGTGCTAACATACAATTTTAGTCTTACTGCATTACATAGCTCAAGAACACGGAAAAATATGAACCGATGAAAAAAATATTCCGACGGGAAGGTTTGAACCGTCTCAATTATGCTCCGTTCAAAAAGAAACATAAAAAAATAGTTGGTCGATTTATTTTAAGGGGAGACATTGCATATAAATCTCGTAAAGAACTGTATTAACCAGGTTCCTAAATGGCATAAACATACACCTCTATCTCTCATATTCTAGCCAGTACATACCCATATCTAGAGTCTTTTCTACAACACACGATGAGCACAAATTTTGGCAGTTATTTGGTGTATATACACTAGCTCTATAAAATTACATCTAAAAATGCGTAAATTATTAAAAATTATTAATTCTTAGGAGGGGAGAGGTCAGGTTTCTTCTTTTTCTCGCCTTCAGGAACTGGAGATTCCTGAAAGGAAAACAACATTGGGCTACACTTTTAACATACCAAATTATTAGTTCTTGAAAATGTCTAATATTAAAACGTGATCTCATGCACGGACAACACTGCGATGCAGCTCCCCTTCAAAACACAACCTAAATTAATCTGCACCTCGCTGGATTTTCAAACCACCCAAACTACGTCCCATCCGTTCTTCCACGCCCAAGCAATTGTTTCATCAATACCAAGGGTCCCAAAACCAACCTGGAATTCTCTCCAATAGTCTCGTCCGGCATTCACTCCGCCTCGTACAACATCGACTGTCTCATGAGGATAACAGAATGCTGCCATTGTAGCAAGACCAGTCGCCGACCCCATCGCACGACCAAATCCACCACGACGCATTCCAAGCACGAATCCGGCCATACCTATAGAAATGAATCGGTCATATTGAAATAAAAATACAACAAATGAAACTCCGGAATCATATAAGAACATCGCGGAACACATATGGCTCAACAGTCAACATGAACCTAACACAAAACTACCGAATATAATCGACTAGGCGCCGTGCAAAGGTATAAATAATCAAATACCAGATTCTACAACGTAAAACGTACCACCAAGTGTAATTGCTCCAGCTTTAGGCAATACTGACCATTCATCTTCTACATAACGCTGGACCTGAAAGTACGACAGTACTTAGAAGTACGTACCACGTGTCAAAACCCAAAATAAACATCAAACATGAAAAGAAGTATCTCCGTCCCTTTGTAATTCGATGTGTAGGGATAAGGGATGGTTGAATACATCATAATAGTAGAGTGCAGCTTGACCGACAGACAAGCGCTCTAGATTTACAACTCGGATAGCTCCCTAAATGAGGGAAGCCAACAAGTTAACTGAAAATGTATTAGCTCGAAGTAACTAAACACTATGCAATTTTACTACAAATATTGAGTTATAACAAAATTCAACCCACCTTGACAACTGTGCTTGTGGTCGTGTTGACTGCTTTGTCAATAAACGAGAATCGCTCGGCAACCCGGGTGTACTCAGTCTCCCAAGCTTTGCGAAGAGTCTCAAACTCACGCTAAATAAAAGGCCTGTGAAAGCAAAAACAGCCAACACACATGAAACATAAACGAAAGTAATTATTAGACCCCTACTCATTTCCCACCACCTCCCAATCACTTCCCACCGAAAAAAGTACACTTTGCATCATTCGCTCGAGATCTCCCTGGGTGTCAAAGATTTATAAGTCTACCTCAAGAGGGAGAGGTTCTTCTTCAATGAAGAGCATCGGACGGGGAGGCGCATCCTCTCCATAGATGGGAAGCTGATCCACAGTAACCATTCTGAACAAGGGCATTCAATGAAATGCATCGTCGAAAAAGACAACCTATCCAATAATATTCGACAAACCACCTCGATTGAATGATCAACACCAATCAGTCACAAACGTTTCACTATGATGTTACATACAAACAGCTATTATCATTTACTTGTCTTGCAATTTTGCTTAAATTCAGGTCAGATATAAATTCAAGCACTTACGAAAAATGCGTAAATTACAGTACCTGGACGGATCAGGCTTAGGTCTCCTCTCCGCGGTTGTCAAATTCCACCATTGTGTGAAGACATTGCCAGCTCCGGACCCAGCTTCGGCCAATTTAGTGACAATAGGTTTATCTTCCACACCCATACCTAGCAAAACTAAATGATGAAATGCGAGGGACATGGCCTTTGCATTCGCTAATAAATTGTACATGTGATGTAAAAACCCGAAGCGATACACAACGTGGAAAAAGATACCACAAAGCGGCAAAAATATCGACAGTCTTGTCACATTTTTTATTTCTTCAAATAACAAACAGTAAACAACGAAAACGTGTTTAACAAGCGGGAGTGCAAGAAAAAACGTGTTGAAACAAAGTAAGAAAACGTGCAATAAAATAATGCGGTCATCAGAAACGATTGCCGGTGCAGCAGAACTGTCGAGTATGATTTAAACTGTGCACAAACTAATCAACAATTACAATAAAGTAAAAATACCTTATAGATCAGCAATTCATTGAAGCACTATGAGCGAGACCAAACAAGTGTATTCGCTTAAAACTACAAACGTAACGCGGAAAACTGCAACGCAACATGATATCCAAACATTGCATGAACTAGTGAAAACTTGCATAAACTATGTTCTCGTTGAGCCGCCCAACGAGAACAACATTGGGCAAATACAAATTTACTACAAAAACATAATTCAAGAAGAAAGGCAAATAAAAAACGTAAACAATGAAAGATTGCAAGCATGATGGGTAGGTTGGGTGAGACGTTAATTGCATTGTACGAACCATTTGACAAAAGAAGTCGGTAAATCGTCGCATACAAGCAATGTAGAGCCATAGCACAACTACGATCGGTAGGGCAAACTGACGTCAAGTAGCTCGCAACCCTGCAATTGTTTCCCGTTACCACGTTACAGTGCACACAAAAACGTTAAATAGAAAGTTACTCTGATTACTAGACGTGAACATTCTAGTTACATAAAATAGAAATATTATGAAAAACTTCTAGAAATACAGCTACTTTTATTTGCCATGTAAAGCAAGGCACATACCCCCACCCCCTTAGAAACCTCCACAGGAACATCTTTCAGTAACGAGAACCAGCTTCAAAGCTGAGCTGAATGGCATTCCCGTATTGACACCTGAAGGACATTATCAAGAACCCACGTCAACTCGTCATACGCTCTCCTCTCTACTGCTGGGGCATCACTTCCTGCTTCTCTCCTGTCTGTCTCTTCGTTCCGGAAACAATGTCGTCAATGCGGAGCAACATCACACACGTCTCAACGGCAGTCTTCAGAACCTGAAATACGACACAGGAATTAGGAAGTAGGTTAACGAAATGTGAATCAAAAAGAGTACAAATTACAAATTAAATAAAGGATCAAAGTCGCAAACCTGCAGTCTCACTGAAAGCGGATCCCAGATGCCCAGCTCGTTCATATCAGCCTGAAATACAGTAGCAAGGTCACCACATTTTTTTACCAAACCATGGAAAGTTACGGATGTGACTACAGACAAATGGACGAAGCCAACTAAACGGTGCTTGTGGGAATGTAAGCCAATCCCGCAGTAGATTACACACTATTCGGCATTCAAATGCACTTACCAAGTCTCCAGAAGCTCCATTCACTCCCCAAGTCCAGTTATTTTCAGACTGAGCATGCTTGGCACGCAAAGCAGTGATCTGTCGAATAGTGCTGCCTATAATTAAGAAATAATTACACGAGAACCGGAAATACCTAGGACAACCTAGAGACAAGAAGTCCCAGCATAACATAGAACAAGGAGCCTCGCAAATAAGAAAACCTAGAGTTGTTTATCAAGTGATATGACCGGCATTCGAAAAGTGTGTAGTACAAGTGCATTCCCATGGATAATGTGCAATTTGTGCAAATATCTGCGAAAAAATAGACCACAATATTTGCATAGGAATGCAGCTCGCCAATTTTTTCCGCGTTTCACAAAGACTCTGCCATACAGCTTTAGTGCAATAAGTTCGTACCTCCGCAATTCTGGATCAGAGTTCTGGGAATGACCTCGAGTGCAAGCGCCACAGCCTTGTACGGTCCCTTACGCACGCCCTCCATTTTACGAGCATTCTCACTGAGCGTCTAAACAGAATACAAATACAGTAAGACAACTCGCTTCTCGCTTCGCTTGAACTCGAAAGCACATGTAATAACTAAAAACAATCGATATCACCGCTTACGAAGAAAGAATACGCCATAAATTTATGTCCAAAGGGTAGCAAACCTGTGCAAGGGCCATTTCAAGGGCTCCGCCACCGGGGACGAGCTTAGGGTTCAATAGAACATTCCTGACAACATGCACAGCATCTTGCAAGTTACGCTCGACCTATAAATAAACAGAAATCAATGAAAGGGGATATGGGATTGAAGCAAGAAACAAAAAAGAGGAATTCGCCTCGGAAATCTGATAACATGGAAAGCGGAAAACTAATATAAGTCAATCTAATACCTCATTAATGATGTCCTTGCTTGGACCACGAAGACAGATGGTTACAGCAGTAGTCTCGGCAGAAGTGACGTACGTGTAGTACCTAAGACAAGAAAGTGATGACTATCAAAATATATCAGGTTCACGTCGAGCAGAAGTAACGTATGTGTAGTACCTAAGAAAGTAATGACTATCAAAATATACAAGTAGAGGCGTAGCGCTGCCCGCGAAATATATACGGCAAAAAATGGAACCTGGTTCGCCCATAGCATATGACAAATACATTCGTGCCGAACTCATATTAAAAAAAACTTACTCATCGGCGATTTTGGTGATTTCGAAGAGGTCTGCCTTGGTTCCAACATCTTCCTCCTTCAGGTCACAAGTGTCGTGGACGACGCGGCCACCGCAAACTCTACAATAAAAAGACAATACGAAATGAATGAATGAATGCAATTAACACAAGCCACAGCTTATATGCTAGCCCACAACTTACAGAATTAGCAGTAAGCAGTATTGTGCACTTAGATGGGTATACGCATAAGCTGTAGGTTAAAGTTAAGATTCACAAACCTAGCAAGTCTGTTGTTGTCGGTTTTCTTCAGACGCCGAAGCGCAGTGATTCCGGCCTTGAGCAAGAAATGCTGAGCCATATCCGAGATGCCCTTTTCGGTGAAGACAAGATCGGGCTTGAGGCGGATGATATCATCGCACTGCTTACGAATCGACTCCTCCTCCTGTTAGACATAGTTGAATTCAAAACAGTAAGGGTAAGTTTACTTTGGAGCCTAGTATCCCAGAGTTTTCTGCTAAATAAATGTCCGCTTGACTAGCACGGCGGAAAGTAAACCAAGTCTTCGGAATTTTTCAGAGCGGGCAATTTTATTATTATTATTATTATCTATACTACAGATAAAGTCAAACATGGCGTCAGACCGTCCGACGTAATAACGCGGTGAACATCATCTCACCTGCTCCAGAATACGCGAAATATCCTCTTCTTTCATAATTTCGAGGGAAGTCTGCGACTCTCCCTTTTTGTACTCCAAATTACAATCAAGGAGAATAATGCGTGGTTTTTCGATTCTAAAATATTGAAAGTTGCGAAAATATGCCTAGTTTATCATAACTAAGTCCAATGTAAAACTTGTAAAAAATAAGAATCCTAAAATAAAAACACTAACACACCTTCTACGCATCTTAGCATGCGTCACATCTTTGTTCAGGACCACTCCCTTGATCACCTTACAGTCCTCGATAGTTCCTCCGGGGATTTTCTCAATACGGCAGTATCTAAAAAGATAACAAATACATACGACGTTTTGACTCACAAAGTCATTCATAATAGGCAAATTAGTCATGGTCATGAAATGAACACTCGACTTTGCATTTTGCAAGACCTTGAACGAGTCACCTTCGTTGGAAAAAAATCGTCCCGAGGAAAAGAAAACTTCTCCGAGTCTTTTATGCTCTTATGGAACTTTCAAAAAAGTTCATCCTACATTCTGGACCTTGGACCCAAACAATTACCTCTTGATGTCAATCTCGGCAACCCCACCATAAGTGCTCTCTACACGAATGGTCCTCACAGCATCCAGGGCGATATTTACAGCAAGATCCATCCACTTGGACATCATCTTGGTACCCAAGCATGACCTGACTACCTAAACAGCAGGGACCATCTTAGACCTTAGACCCCGTAAAACACGTAGAAGCATAATTATGAAAGTACGATAAAACATACCTCACCATCACAATAGTTATTTAAGATAGAAAAGTGTGCAAATCTTATAAATAAGTTAACAAACACAACAGTCCGCATCAAGGTATTTCACTTTGGGAGCTAATTCACATAGGCCCTTACGGTGGCAATCTCTTCATCGCTGTCCACATTGACTGGTTTGCTGAACTTGTCCTCGCATAACTTGATCATGTCTTCAAGAGCCTGGCGGTAAGCCTAAAACTGATTATATAGTTAACTAAATACAGCGTTCAGTACGAACAGTATGATAACATGGCGGAATTACTAAATTCTCAGATCACTTGTTGAGCACAAAATTATACCTGAATAATAATGGTGGGATGGATTCGATTCTCGAGGAAAGGTGAAGCTTTGGCCATCACTTCTCCAGCAAGAACAATCACCGATGTGGTTCCATCACCAGTTTCTTCGTCCTGGAAGCAACAAATGAATATGCAAAAGACAAATGCTACGTAGTTAAAGAAATGCAAACTGTGCTCACGCGATTCAAGCTTATTTCACATGCAATTAATAGATTCGCATACAAACGTGTAAATGCCCAAAGATTATAACATATGTCTATGAACATTTATGGAATAAAGAGTTATATATATATAAAACAAGGTTACCTGAGTTCTTGCAATTTCGATCATACTTTTGGCAGCAGGGTGCTTGACCGTGATCTCTCTAGAAAAGCACTTACGTATTGTGGATTTCAATTAATAAGGGCGCGTTCGGGATTGATTTTCCGAAAGGAAACTCGGCCAACTCCTTGTTCGGGATGGACATTTTGGAAACGTTCTAATGCTTGGAGAAAACAAAAACTACAGTATGAATTAGCATGGAAAATTTGAAAAATATGCGCGGGAAACGTTTTTCGCAAGCTAATTCATACTGTATTTTTTGTTTTCTCCAAGCATTGGAACGTTTCCAAAAGTCCATCCCGAATGACTAACCGCAAAAACTAGATGACTAACCGCAAATATAACGGAACATTAAACCTTACCTAAGGATCGCATTTCCATCATTAGTCATGACGATTCCGCCCATAGGATCCATGAGCATTTTCAGCATCGCCTTTGGTCCCAAGGCGGTTCTAATGACATCAGCGATCGTCTATACAAATGACGATGATACATAAATAATGGAAGAGGGCATTTCAGTTCACAAGCATTTAGAAGCTGACACTCATACTCATAAACAGCTATTAAGCAATCTAATACGCCAAAATGCTTCTGAATAAAAACATTACCGTTTTCGCATTTCTCAAAGCAGGCTTAAGGTATTACTGTGATAGTTCGTACCTTGCAGGCGGAAATGTTTCCGGACTGGACCTGGTAACCACTCTCTCGTTTTGTTCCCTGTGACAGAACGATCACAGGCTGTTGACCACCACCGCGCATCATGTTTAACCCTGGAATGGAAATATATATGAATACTTTATTCGGTGTACACCGAAGTAAAGCGGAAGACAAAAAAAATGACAACAATAATATAACAACAACGACAACAACAAAATAACAATGAGAGTAATAAAGCGCATATAACAAGCGGAAAAAAACTATGTACAACAATGGAATGGAGGTACAACTGACAGTTAAAAATATATATGATGCATTCAGAAACAAAAGCACGGCTCTTTATGTTGATCATTGTTTTAACATAAAGTTCGAGAAGTTCGAGAAGAATTGGAATCGAGAAAGGAGAGAATTGGGAATCGAGAAAAAAAGAATGGAGAACAGTTCGACGGGTAGAAAAGCACGATTTAGATGGAAAATAAATTGTTCCTTTCAGGAAAATTTTCGGAAAGACTTATAAGGTACATATTCTACCACATTATCTCCATTACCAGAATTCTCCAATAATTTTCAAAGCAGAGTCGAACATCGGCGCGAAATAAAAATAGATGGGATTCGTGAACATTCCCGCCCAGTTTCTGCTGTGTAAATCTAGGAGAAAAAAAATGTTTACACTGCACGACTTTACCGTACCGAGCAATGCACACCAGTGCACGGAAAAACGAAATGATTGCCGAAGCCACAGAAAAACCGTCGTTGGTACGTCAACAGATGGTTTTCACCGAAAAAATATGGTGACTGGTTCGCGACCCGTTGATGACGGTCTTCTATGAAACGTGGTCACCAAATGGGCCGGCCCACGAAAAAACCAGTGAACCGTCACCACATGGGTTCACCCATTCCCTATTTGGTGGCATCAAGAAATTTCAAGATGTAACGAAATCAACGAATCACAGGAAAACTGCATAAATGCCGAAACCACAGAAAAAGCGTCGTTGGTCGGTCGCAAATGTTTTTTGTAGAAAAAAAACCATCTGATGACTGGTTCACGACCTTTTGGTGACCGGTTGATGACGGTTTCAACGAAACTTGGTCACAAAGAGGTCGCCAAATGGGGTGACAGGTGGCACACGGAAAAACCAGTGGACCGTCACCAAATGGGTTCACCCACTTCCTATGTAAGACGGGTACTATTGAACTTAAGGGGCCCCAAAAATTTTTTTTTACAATTTTTCGGGAAACTTCGTAGAAATAGGTAATCGGCCCTCCTGATTTCGATAAAGTAGGTCATTCAGGCCCTAGAAGACGCAACAGTGACCCTCGTGAGTAACCTGAAAGCTACGAAGGTTGAGGAGGAGAAGCCGCCCCAGCAAGAAGGATCCGAAGACAGAGACAGACTGGTCCTGAGCCTAAGCCCGATCGCGAAAAATCCGGCCCATTTCGGGAACAGTTCCCAATACGGCCCCGATTAGTTTTCGAAAAACTCCGATATGGCGATCATTTCCCGAAACCAAAACCCACATGTTTAGCCTCTTCTATATTCACCAAAAAAGATAATCTATATTGCCCGATCAAGGCCGGATTTTTCGACGGACCTGTTCGAGGTTTTGGTTTCCTATACATAAGTAAAGTGTAGTTTGCCCGCAGAGAAACGGAATAGCACAGCCCACAGAAAAAAACGTCCGCTTCCGGTCACCAAATGGTTCACTGGATTTGGAGACCAGCTTACGACGGTTTTCGAGGATATTCGGTAGCAACAAGGTCACTTGAAAAGACGTACAATGTTTAACATATCACTGGTATGAACAGCTGCGGAAGAAACAATGAGATACGTTGTTCGCACAAAACCACCAGCACACGCAATGCCAAACTAAAACGACACATTACATATGAAGAAGGCAAATGTTAAGTCACTGTAAGGAAAAAGTAAGGTACACTCCATGTGAGAAAATAGATCTGAAGAGATAAAGCACTGCAAAAAGCAATAACAATTTATTGAAAACAACAATTTACTCGTGCTCCTCAGTACGGAGACGAGCGTGACCGTTCGTAAGTCTGATGTTCAGTTGTTGAGCCCGCTCAACGATAGCCTTTCTCGTCTTAGCTCCCACAGCATGTGCAATTTCTCCCTCGAACTTGTGGCTCTGCATAAGGATCATGTCCAAGTCCTGAAAACATCACAATAAAAAAACTGTAAGCTTCCACGGCGATACAGTCCTTTCGTAGATTATGATCGCCGAAGATAGGCCTAAACTACTAAAAGAATCAAGTGGGGGTGTAAATATATGAAAAAAGAGTGCAAACAAACTCCCCTGTTATTAAAGACCAGAATTGCAGTTATGAGCGGTAACAGTTATTTCCGAACTGCAACCGGTCAAGATCGATAAATGTATTGGAAGCTATGTTGGGCGAGACAATTTAATTACTATGATAAGTCGGCGTATTGTGAAATGATTTTTTTAACAATCTAGGGAAAGAACTACTAATGAAAATCTTAATTTAGCACATGTATAGACGCCGGTTTTTGAAACGCCCCTCTACCCACTTTGTTCCGCATTCTTATGCAAATGAACATAAATTAGAATAAAAAATCGAGCTAAAGTTGCATAAAGCTAATATCGAGTAACTAACATAAATACGTAAGAATTCAGCTGTCCACGATGCGTATAAAAAACGGCCGGTATTTCTCTTTTAAAGGATCTTTTGAATAACTGCATTCTCATGTACCATGTGCAAATGAGAACGGTTAGATTAAAAGTAGAATAAAAAATAGTTCACTAAGCATAAATTGTTCGGTGCAGTTGTGCACAGAACGTTGCAAAAAACGGCTTTATTGCGCATGGGCTCATATCCAGCTTAACTATTGAAATACAAATGATATTACAGGTAGGGCGACATCAAAATTACCACCACCAATAAAACATAACAAAAAATATATGCAAAAAGAAACATACCTTAACGTTGTGAACGAGAACACGGAGGAAACCATTGGGCTGAACGTGCTTTGTTGCCTTGTCACTTCCGTATCCGATCTTGGGCATCAAACGGTTACCCTTGAACTTCCTTCGGACGCGGTTATCAATACCTCTGGGTTTACGCCAGTTAGTAGCCACACGAAGATGACGATCGGACTCAAAACGAACGAAGCGCTTAGTGCGCTTCTTTACAATTTTAGTACGACGACCCGCGACGAGGACCATTTTGGCCTGCAAATATGGTTTTAATGTAACTCAATGCAAAATCAAGATATATGACAAACAAACAAACAACAGAGGGGCTAACAAAGCCAAGAGAATAATTTTGCTATACAAATATCCAATTTAATGTACCAATCAATGCAAAAAAACAACGTTTACAAAGCTATTAGCAAACGATTTGTAAAATGAATGGAATACGCGCGAAAAATTATAAAAAAATACGAAAACATTCAAAAAGTAAAATCAAATGTGTTCTGCCACTGTAGAAGATTCATTGCGGGACCGCATTACATTTGGCAAAACGCCAGATAGGCTTTTAAAGGTGTTTCATTTTATGGGTGAAGCAAGGGAAAAGGGTGTGACTGTAGTGTCCCCTGTGAACACAGGCATCACGTTATCACAACGCGGGAAATTCAATTTTATTATGATATTACGATATCACGACGTATTACGATATTACGATTTACGATAGAGATGAAGGAAGATAAAATTGAGACACATTTGAACATATATGAATACTTTATTCAGTGTACACCGAAGTAAAGCGGAAGACAAAAAAATGACAACAATAAAATAACAACAACGACATATCTTGTTTATCATTTGAGAACATCTTTATAGCTGTAAATATCTTTATTTTTTTTTTAGAACAAACACGTATATATGTTATTTATGAAATTGAAAGCGGTGCACTTTGAATGCGGATCAGTCCAAACTGTGAAGTATTATGATTAGACATTTGGATTCTTCGGCAGAAAGCTAGAACTTCGTCATTAACTCACGGCCGTGGAACGGTGGTATGTTTTTATATAAACCAATAGTGTTTTTTTTTGTGCTGGGGACGTGTCGAGTATAACGATGTGATAACTCAGGGGTTTGAACATGATTGTTTTATGATTTCTACATGAAAAGTAAAACGTGGTGATTAATTCCAATGATAGGTAATTGCACAAAGTAATTAATATAAAGGAAGTTCTCATGATGGTCTATCAACTAATAATAATAACGATATTATGTAAAAGTCCCATTGAAAGACGTTCATTCGCGAGAAACTGAATTAAGAGCGTTCACATAGCGGATTGAAAACGGCGTGCAAACTGCACGGCTTGAAAACTGCGTGCAAGCACGCCCTGCTCATACCATTTCGACTCGGATTTCTCGCGTGCAAGAGGCGTGAGATTGGGGGCAAATTACGCGCCATCCGTTTTCGCGTTCACTTTGCACGCCACCACGTTGGCAAATGCACTTTGATCCACGCGGCTTTCACGTCAAGTTTCGTCAGTGTACAGTTCTATAATTAACGATCACTGTTCGATCGGGGGTATAGATTTGTCTCTAAGTGGAAGCTATATAATATGGCGTGAAAAGCTGGGACGATACGCTTTTGCCATTATCAGGTTGATGGTTGATCTTCCAGTTCCTAGTGCTCGGTGTGTGCACGTGTCAGAGCCTGAATTTTGAGTATTACTCATTTCTTTCATTTTCAGTTTTGTAATAACTATGGGGAATATTGTTTTCATTGGATCTTCATATGTGTATTGAAAATTTATGAAAAGAAAAAACAGAAAACAAACGCACGTCAATAATTTTTTTGTCCTTTTCTTGCTGCTTCTGATGTACTGTCAGCTGGAAAAGTCAATGGAAGGTAGTCAATTTTCCTGATTTGGGTTCAGAATCCACCAATCTCTTGTGTCAACCCACTGTCAATATACGCATAGAAGAAGAATCAAATTGACGCCAATAAATGCTAATTCCAATACATACCAACATAGTCCATAATAAAACGAATTGACAAACCTTGGCTTGTAATGTCTTTGTGCGTTGGCGCACTTGTCCCAGTTCGCAATTGGTCGTTTCATACTGTCTATTCTTATCTTCCAGCTGCGTGGTCTAAACTTTTTTTTGGAATTGTCGCAACTGTTTTTTTTTTTTAATTGTGTGAATGAATTTTTCGTTTAGATGACAAAATTTTTTTGTTTTCCCACGTTCGTGCACTCCTGGCGCACCCCGTGGTCCGAGTGGCTGAGTTGTTGTGTACCTTTTTCTTTATTGGTCTCCAGAGAATTACAAAAAAAAGAACATTATATAAATTAAAAGAGAAACTTGCAAAATAAACTGACTAATTTGGTCACTGCTGCTGCATTGTCGCGAGCTACTCTTTCCTAAAATACGTAGTTCAACTGAATACTACTCCCACTCATAATCAGCAGTGAATTTGATTATTATTGTCCGCAAGACGAATCATTCGGGGTTTTATATGAGTACTATAAACGTATAAACTGACCATTTCTGCTGTATGTTCTCCAGCCGCCCTTTCCTAAAAAAACATTATTCCGCTTGGTATAATGGAGAATGGGATTAAAGGGCCAGGCCCATTTCAGGTTACCCCTATTTTTCTGACTAACCGTGTCAAATATAGTATAATGAAATATTTTTCCAAGCTCCAGGCGCAACATTCATCTAGTAAGAAGCAATTTACCATTGCCAGGCATACCCAACAATCTATCGCAGTTGTCACGCCCTTTCCTGGCAATAGTAAATTGCTGATTACTGCGTGAATTTTGCACGCGTAAAATTGAAAATATTGCATCCAACTATATTTGACAAGGAGAGTCAAATGGTGACCAAAAAAAAGGGGTTACCTGAAATGGGCCTGACCCTTTAAATAATCTTTTTTTAGTTGTTTAAAGGGATCAGCTCACCTTAAATTGTGTCTGTTTTTTTTGTTTCTTTATTTTCTGTAAGGGATAATAAAAATTTGGAATAGAAAAAGTAGTGTTCAATTTCAATACTCACGAAGATATTGGGTGATAAAGTGGTGGATTGATCGGGCCGAAATGCAAAAAGGGCAATTGGCCTGCCTTGTTTGTATAGAGACATTTACCCTTTTTGCATTCCGGGCCGATCAATCCACCACTTTATCACCTAATATCTTCGTGAGTATTGGAATAGAACACAACTTTTTGTATTCCAAATTTTTATTATCCCTTATAGAAAATAAAGAAACAAAAAAAACAGACACAATTTAAGGTGAGCCGATCCCTTTAAGTTCAGCAGCTGAGATCAAGCATGTAAATATTCTTCAAATATTAGATTATTGAGTACAATAACTAAACAACTTAAAATAAGGCCATGCGAAATATTATCAAACCTTTGGTATGTTTACGCACCTTTTCCCTCCTAAGATTTTCACTTTCTTCCATGAGCTTGACTATTTCGGCATCTTTGGCTTCTAGCTTAAGCTTAGATAGCTGGTTTTCTCTCTGGAGCATGCCGAAATTAACAACTATTGCATCCGTAGCATCCTTCAGTTTCTTGATTTCCTGGTTCCTTAGTTCCATGTTTGTCGAACAAGCTTGCCGCATATGCGCATTTTTGGCACGGAGGGCTTCGTTTTCTTCGGATAGTCTCTGGAGTTCCCTTTCCTTGTACGTAATAGCTTTCTGAAAATGCAATCTTATCTCAACTTGAGGTCAATGATCTGTGAAATGACCATCCTTCTACGATTCGTGTTGGTATTACTTATTGTTAGAACCATTTGTTTTATGAACAACGCTACGCTATAATTGATCAGTCTTCCTCATATTTTTTATTGTTTCCAGGAAGTCATTCGTTTCCAATACTGTTTCCAATAAGTTTCCAATAAGATTATAGTACACTAGGTTCATTCTCCAATGTATGCTTATATACGAACCATAGCCTCATATGCATTCTTCTTCAGGATGGCAACTTCCCGAATTAAGCCCTGCATTGAGTCATTGCTATCTGATGAAGCTGAAAAACGCGTGATGCTTTTGATAAACCGGTTGACGATGACTGATTTTTGTTTCCTTCACTCTAACTCCCTTAAAGTCCTATGTGTGTATTTCGTTGCATGGAGGCTTATGGAGGCTACTCCGACGAGAAAGGTCACTACCTTATCACAAGACAATTTTTTGAAAGGTGATCGAATCCTAGGTGATCGAATTTTCGGTCTTCGAGAATTTCGCCAAGGTGACCGAATCCATGACCTGGCGTGACAGTTTAAATTGCTTCAAGCAATGGACTATTTGCGTACCTTGGGATTCCTCAGTTACAAGCACTTCATGGGTAAATATTGAAGGAGTTTCATACACGGTTCTTTCTCGTTCACTTGGGCTCTATAAAGAAGTGAATATGGGTAACGTTGGCGACAAAATTTAGGAAAGTTTCAAGTAAAAATTCGGCATTTTACTCCCAAGCAAGTCCAAAACCGTGGGGGAGGGCGATCGAACATGCATATGATATGTAGTATGGAATAATATAAAAAGTATAATCTCACGAGCCTGACATTTAATCATCTACGTTCTGTGGCGCGCAGAGCGCCGCAGACTTTCCCGCACGTTCTGGGTATGCGCGCATACTTTCCCGCATGATCTGACTGTGCGCGTTGTATATGTTGTATAGTATTGTGTATAGTATGCGCGTTGTATATGTTGTATAGTATGTTGTATAGTATTGTGTAGAGACTTATATTGATGAAACTTTTGCTGGCACCCTATTTCATTAATATTATGAAAGTAAGTTCCTCATGTTTGATCAATTCGCAGTCTATTTCGAGTTATTTTTAATGGTTTAAAATGTGTTGCTTTCATTTTATTTTATTCTATCAATGTTGAATTAATAAAATTATTTTATCGCTTTTGTATGATATTTTTTTATATTGTGAAGTGGGCGGGGCAAGGGGAGGAGCCTAATGGCTAGTGTAAGCGCGTAGAGCGCCGCGAACTTAACCGCATAGAGCGCCGCGCACTAACCCGCATAGAGCGCCGCCGACTTTCCCGCATAGTGCGCTGCAGACATACCCGCGCAGAGCGCCGCTCACTTTCCCGCCTTGTGCGCCTCTGCAAAAGCGCACAAGGCGGGATGGTACGCGGCGCTCTGCGCGGGTGAAGACCAGAAATGTTAAAGGGATCGGTTCACCTTAAATAGTGTCTGTTTTTTTTGTTTCTTTATTCTCTATAAGGGATAATAAAAATTTGGAATACAAAAGTAGTGTTCTATTTTAATACTCACGGATGTTAAAGGGATCGGTTCACCTTAAATAGTGTCTGTTTTTTTTGTTTCTTTATTCTCTATAAGGGATAATAAAAATTTGGAATACAAAAAGTAGTGTTCTATTTTAATACTCACGGAGATATTAATTGATAAAGTGGTGGGTTGATCGGTCCGAAATGCAAAAAGGGCAATTGTCCTGCCTTGTTTGTATAGAGACAATTGCCCTTTTTGCATTTCGGCCCGATCAATCCACCACTTTATCACCCAATGTCTTCGTGAGTATTGAAATTGAACACTACTTTTTCTATTCCAAATTTTTACTATCCCTTATAGAAAATAAAGAAACAAAAAAAAACAGACACAATTTAAGGTGAGCTGATCCTTTTAAGTGTAGAAATAGATACCTCGTGACTCGGTTCCCCGCTCCGAGGCATAAAGGTGTAGGTTTTTGATACTTCTTCGGCTGATTCTGCTGAGTTTAATATTGGGGAAACAAAACCGCTCCTCTCCGCATCGTCCTTGAACAAATTGACTATTTCACAGTTCGTATAATCAAAATCAGATGCCTCTAAAAATAAAGCGGCATGAGAAGTGGTTTTAAGCAAATACTTGCAAGCTCATGTAAGATATTAAAATTTCTATGCCCTCTTGGCAACGGTATGTGCATATAATAGATGTGAATCATATGTCTACGTCTACGTGTACGTTTTCAAACTAATTGTATAAGTACCATGTTGATTTAAACTGACAGTTGCGCGTGAGGGCTCAGTCTGATACGCAATTTAAGCAAAAAAAAAAAAACGAAAATGTGTGATTTTCCCTGAGCAGAAGGCTAGTTGGCACAGCGCCGCACATGGCCGTTTAATCACCGCGCACCCTTTCTGCTCCATAGGTGCGCGGTGCCAGTTTGCCCAAATAACATGCGCATCAAAATCAAAGTGTACCTTCTGACCTTTATTGTCTAATATCTTACCAAAGTCATCTTCAGATGCAGGGTGGCTTGTTTCGTAAATAACCGCTGATTGTTTCTTTTTCTGTATATTCTCTGTCATCTGCAAATAAAATAGTATTATGAAAAGCAATAAAATAAAATAGTCTACTGAAAACGATGCAAATATGGAATTCCGGCAAACAGACCAGCAGTAGAATACAGAGTAGCGAGGCAAGAAAAAAACGCAAACAAAGGACGATTTTCCTATCATTACAACGAAACTCAAGAGTTGCGCGCGGCAACAGTTTGGGGGTATTTCCCGCAAAAGAATTTGATGCGCGCGGAAAAAGTTTTTTCACCGTCTCTGGTTGCCGTTTTGGTACGAGAAACACCCCCAAACTGTTGCGGGAAACACCCCCAAAACGTCGCCGAAAAGGTGCGGAAACGGTGCGGGATAAGTAGCAACTGCAAAAAGAAAGCAGCGTGTTGGATTCGAACCTACACTCTTCTTAGTTACTTTCTCTAAACATCGCCTAATTGTAAGACCACTCGGCCACATAACACATGTGAGACGTGTACTTGCGGAAAAATATGGGTACATCAACTGCAGTTACGACGGCAGATACTTTGAGCGCTTTCAAAAACGTTGCCGAAAAAGTGCGGAAATGGTGCGGGGCGCAACTTGCGCGCCGAACCAAGAAAGGTGTTGCCCGCACCGGATCGGCCCGCCATTCCTGTTCTGCGCGCTTTCTGTTCCCCATTTCTTTGCGGCGCGCATTTTGTGTCCCTAAATGGTGCGGCGCGCAACTCATCGGTTCTCAGTGTAATATATGCACATTTCGTAATATTGAATATAAAGTTATTGGTCAACAAAGTAGTTCGGAAGCCAGCGTTTACAAATTACTGTACGGAACAGCGTTTACAAGTGGCAGTCCAACTTTATTTTGGCGGAGTTTTGCAATTCTAATAAATTGAGCAATTTTTCAAAATCAATAACTGGAAGTGATAAGAGGAGTTATCAGTCAGAATAGGACAGTCCAGCTAAGCAACCACAATTTTTTTTTGTTTGTTGGGATTAAATTGATTTTTTTTTTGCTATAGACTTAGCAGATTGGCGTAGCAATATTTTTGTGTCCAGCCAATTATGAGCAATCATGACAAGAAAAGATTACCGCTTACATCTTACAGCGGATACACGCTTGGAAAGAAAACTTCCGCATTTCAGGAACAACTTTCATCCGAGGTGCACAACCACAATGGTGAATGATTCACGACGATGTACAGCACTGTTACAATAAATTAGAATGTATACAGTGTTAAAAAAGGGTCAGGCCCATTTCAGGTAACCCCTATTTTTGATGACTCCATCTGATTCTCCATGTCAAATATAGTTGGGTACAATTTTTTTCCAGTTTTCAAGCGCATCACGCAGTATTCAGACATTTCCATAGCCAGCGTTACCCAACAATCTATATGTCACGCCCATTCGCGCTGATTGGATTGGCTAATATGTTATACCAGCCGTTCGAAGAGCTCTACGGGCTCTTCTCCGACTTTAGGAATCGGCGTTTGGCCGATTGTTTCCCTATTTAAAAAAGGAATTGCTACAATGTAAAAAGTTCACTCTCGTCTCTTTCTCCACCGTGTCACTTACATTCACCGTCTCTGATTGTGGAAACGTATAATAATCCGTTTGGATCTCCACTCGACTAATGCTACCATGCAAATTTGCCATCGAAGGTGCTGTATGTAGGGCAGGGGATTACCCTTATGATAAGCTAGCATAGCCCAACAGGTAGAGCGTTGGACTATGAATCGAGAGGTTGTGGGCTGCTGTGGGTTCGAATCTCGCCAGCGGCAAAGATTTTGTATGCTCTTTCGGCTGCCAATAGAAAATTTTCTTTATGAAAAGATTTCGTTTCGTTCATACAAACAAAAGACCAAGTAAACTCTTCTCCTTTATATAATAAGATTGCACGTGCCAAGTGCGTTATTGGCCAATCAGCGCGAATCGACGTGGCAACTGCGATAGATTGTTGGGTAACGCTGGCTATGGTAAGTGGCTGAATACTTCGTGAATGCTGCGCCTGAAAATTGGTAAAATTGTACCTATAAAGAGTGTTTACTCTCGTAGTCCCTTCACCAGGATATGTACTACACAAGTTGTGTATAAAGTATTTATTGTAAGGCAATTTGAGGTAAACGTTCAATGGCCTTAGGCCCAATTAATGCTGTAGACGATGAACGGGGCTGCTCCCCAAGTAGACAATGAACGGGGCTGCTCCCCAAGTAGACGATGCCGGAAGACAGTCCAGCGAAGACTGAGCACGAAGCTCCGGTGTTCTCACGTGTAGTCGCGAGAGCGATGATAAACAACAACGGGAGTCAGAAACTATAATCAGTAAGAATTAATAGGCGAGCACATTGATGTGCAGGTGATCACGTATCAGCAGGTAAGTTGGCGGGAGATTTGAATGTCTGCCAATCCTGATACGGTGATTTGGTTATTTTATAGCAGTTGTGAAACGTCACAACAGTACCCAACTATTCTGACATGGAGAATCAGAAGGAGTCATCAAAGATAAGGGTTACCTGAAAGGGGCCCGACCCTTTTTGTAAAATTTGTGGTTGTAGTTTCCACAGCGGGAGTGGCAACTCAAAAGTATTGCATTGTTCACAATACCTGTGGATACTGCCTATCTGGGATAATATACGTGGACATTTGTCTGACAAATGAGAAACTTTATTTACCGATGGCGTGAGAACAAAAGTTGAGCAAAAATATTGTTAACAAATTCATATTTCCATTCATTTCCAGTTCCGTGTCTTGGCCGCATTCTCGTACTCGTGAATCCTCTGAAACAGATCATACATGTTACTAGAAAATTTCTTGATGTTCCTGAGTTAGCAATCGTGTATTCACATATTTTGGTACAATTTGGACAGGCTGTAAAGTTTGCAATTCAAAAGACTCTTTGAATGAAAACCAAACCTCTCGAATGTTCTTGAAGATGAGCTTCTCGCCTTCCTAAAAATGTTCATCATTTATTATTCGGTGAATATATATGCGAATTAATTATGGAGGTGATCAAGCATACATACTTTTGATCAATAAATAGGCAAGCTAGCAGAAGTAAATGAATATGTAAATGAGCAAATCGACTCCAACCGACGGGTCAGGGTCAGGGTCAACAAGTAATGGTAAATATATAAAGTTGGGGGCTTTGTTTGTTTGTTTGCATGTTTGATTGTACGTTTGGATGAAGGAAGTAGGATTGCTCTGTTATTCTACTGCACGTTTCCCGCGAAACAAAAATAAATCCCGCGTTTCCTGGCAGGCTAGCACCCAATCCCACGCAATAAGAAAAATCGCATTTTTCCTGACAGATTAGCCAATTATGTCCCGCAATTAAACATTAGGTTTGTTGATTTATATTGATATATATTGAGTTGCTCCTTCCCATTAAAAGTTTTTGCTTTGTAAATCAGGTCTTTCGGAATTTAAAGGGATCGGTTCACCTTAAATTGTGTCGGGTTTTTTTCTTTATTTTCTATAAGGGATAATAAAAATTTGGAATACAAAAAGTAGTGTTCAATTTCAATACTCACGAAGATATTGGGTGATAAAGTGGTGGATTGATCGGTCCGAAATGCAAAAAGGGCAATTGCCCTGCCTTGTTTGTATAGGATAATTGCCCTTTTTGCATTCCAGACCGATCAATCCACCACTTTATCACCCAATATCTTCGTGAGTATTGAAATTGAACACTACTTTTTGTACTCCAAATTTTTATTATCAATTATAGAAAATAAAGAAACAAAAAAAAACAGACTCAATTTAAGGTGAACCGATCCCTTTAATACCATCATCTTTCGCAAAAGGCAACTATTTCAGCACTTCATTCCTGTGAGCCTCCTCCTTTAAATTGACTATATGAGAACGGTTTGTGAAAATATTTGTGAAAGCTACAGCTATAAATATGCTATATTATTGCTTTTTGTGTCTATGCGAAATACCTACATCTTCGTTGGGTTCATCATTTTTGGTTTTGTGTATTTCATGTTCCGACCTCTCACGTGGTAATCCCCGTTCAAATGCGGCAATCCTCTACAAAAAGTTCTTTTTTTTTTGTAATGATTAGAGATGCTAATCTATAATTAATCATTGTGGTTAATCTATAATTTCAATGTTGCTCACCTCTTGAATTTTCCGGGGGCTGGAGGTTTCATCGTCTTCCTGAACTATGATAGTCATCTAAAAATCTCCCGGAGGAGCATTTTTTAGTGCAAGCATAAGTACGCGTTTCGGCCCGCACATACTAATACACATATATACAAAACCAATTCCATTAATTAAGCATGTTTATATTTAGTTCATTTACTAGATTAAGGTTGTAGTGTCTATGTACGTTGGCTTATTTCTGCTACTCTTCTACCCCTTGATTATTTCGGAATAGCTTTGAGGGGTAGTCACCCGTTTATCCCTATAGAATTCTCCCACCTTGTTCGTTGCAGTTTCAGGATCAGAAGGAGTGTTCATAATTTCTTTCTCCTCTTTGAGAAAATTCAAAGCAGCGCGTACAACCGACCGATATGTATCTGTGCTCGTTTGTGTTCTGTTCTGCTCACTTTTCTCACGAATCTTGTTGTCCGCGGCAGATGCAAGCCTACCATCATCCTTTGTGGTTTGCGATTCCCTGGGCACTTCAGATATTTCGTTCTTCTTTTTATGGACATCCTCCGTAAGTTTCTGATTTATTTCACGAAGTGTTACACATTCACGACTCCATTTCCCGTTTTCATCCAAAAGGTTATCCTGTACTTCACGTAGCTCTTTAATCTCCTTCTGGTTGGTATCGGTGGCTTCTTGAAGTCGATTCTTTTCTTGAAGAAGTTGAGCGAACTGCTGTTGAAGATTGTTATACTGTGCCATCAAAGAGTCATTTTGCGCACACAACTTTTCATGTTCCTCCAGAATTTGATTCTTTTGCTTCACCAGTTGATTGGCGATTTCAATCAGAGATTCGCCGTCCTAAAACAGTCCCACTTATGCTTATCAGATGGAGAGTTCGAAATCCGTACAAAGCTTGAAAAATATCATCGTGCTCTTCTGTTTAGTTTATTTTTAAGACTTGCTTCAGTTGTAAGCGGACTCCACAACAAAGCCTGATACTTAGTGTATTCGAGAAAATTCAGCACATAAAGTGGTTTATATCACACATACTGAAGTGTTTTGAGTTTGATCCACATTATTCCACATGTCTCTCATATTCTCGGTCAGGGAGCTGTCTGTTACTGTAATAAGTTTTAACCTTATTTTTCTTCGATGGTCTATTTGATCAGTTAAGACAACAAAATATAAAATCTACGAGCTCTATGCACTTATTCACTACTGCTAAAATGGTAAAAACGTATCTACCGTTGGCGTCCTTACCCTCTATAATGTTGTGTACCTGAGGTAACTCAGAACTGGAGGCGTCGACAAAATATTCCTTTTCATTTTTGTTCGAGACCTGAGGAGTCGGAAGTGAACAAGGCAATCATTATATTCTGATAGTCGGATAGAAGAAAGAATAAATGCACGAGTCTAACAGTAACTCTACAAAACATAACCAGTTTTTACACATTGGTGTGAGTGACCGTCTGGAAAGGTAGTTGAACCCACATTACCTTTGCGGGGACATGGATGTTTGCTCATATTTACCGGGATTCGGCATAAATATAATATACTGTTTCAAAATAAACTGCAAAGCAGGAAAACATGACCAACATTTTCCTTTTCTATTTCATCATTCTCTGTCAATGTATCCTGGTCGCGGATAGTATTTGCTTCGTCAGAATCTCGTCCAGGCACACCTGAATATGCAGATGACACCAAGTAAACAGGACGTGTTTCAATAGAAACACTAATTTTACTTTTTAATATATTGCGCTGACATATTTTTTCTTTATTTAGTAGATCCGAGGATATAAAAAATGTTAAACGCAAATAGATTACCGTGATATGCGCGTTGAGACTGACATTTTAATGGTACAAAAACGTTTTTGTTTGGCAATTCAGTTTCAGTGTTTAAAACAGAATTTGAAATTGTTTTGACCTGAATCCATAAAACATTCACTAACCAAGGATATCTACAATTTCGAAGGAGTTATCCAATGTCTCCAATCCTTGAATGTCTATCCTAGTATTTGAAGCAGGAGGGTCATCATTTGTACTATCTAAGAATGTACGCACACTGTACATTTTCCTCCTGGGAACTTTTTTAAGTAGAATTTCTCGGTTCTGCGAATAATAAAAAGCAAGGCGTTGAACAGAAATACAGAAAAAAAAAGACTGGGCGACAGGCAAAATTGATTTAACGAAGAAACTGAAACTAAAAGTTAGCGATAACGTACGCCCAATTTTTTATCTTCAATCAAAAACACACCTTTTTGGCAAAGAAGAAATTGGCAACAAGCCAAGGATTCTGCATGAGCAAGGCAATCTAGAGGCCGGTTTCACCAACATGTACTTCTGTCAAAATTTTTTGATCACCAAAAAGGTACAAACAATAAGCCTAATTAATTATTAATTAGCCTAAGTAAATTTTGTACTGAAGTAAACGTAACCTTTCTTTTTGATGAATTTCAGCAACAACTTAATTGTAAGTACGGGATTAGCTATTTGCCAACCAATGGCAAAACTGAAATACAGGGATACTTCCACCTATTTAGTCTAAGGTAAGTGCGGCTCCCTTGCTATATATGTACTTCTGTCAAAAAAGTTACTTAAAGGGTCAGGCCCATTTCAAGTGAACCCTATTTTTGATGATTCCATCTGATTCTCCATGTCAAATATAGTAGGATACATTTTTTTTTCTAATTTTCAAGCCCACAATTCATGCACTATTCAGCAAGTTACCATGGCCAGTCATACCCAGCTATCTATCGCAGTTGGCACGCCCATTCGTGCTGATTGGCCAATATCGCAATTGCCACGCCCAATATAGCATATTGCCCGAAGAGGCGTGAGAACTGCGATAGATAGTTGGGTATGACTGTCTATGGTAAATTGCTGAATACTACGTGAGTTTTGCGCTTGAACATTAGACCAATATTGTATTCTACTGTATTTGACATGAAGAATCAGATGAAATCATCAAAAATAGGGGTCACTTGAAATGGGCCTGACCCTTTAAAGGGACCACCGATATAAAGCTATATTTATTATTTGATCATAATGCATATAAAGGGTGTGTATTACAATATAAACAAACTAAATGTCATTCAGTTTTCGAGTTTTCGTGCTCATCCGAATCTCAACAAGCGAGTTTTCGTGCTCATCCGAATTCGTTCCATATTGCCGTCCAACTGACTCCACTTTGGTATTGGGCACACTTTCCGTTTCGTAATCGATACTTATATGTATGTGAATTTATTGCTGAAGTGGATATATTACTGTTCAAAATGTCTCAACAATGAAAACCAAAAAAACCGCAATGACTAGATCACAAGTTTCCCTACTAAAGGGGATTTCAAAACGTGAAAAAAACAAGACTTTTGTTTTGTCACCAAAATCTCAATGGCTTATTGGAGAAGACACCCTCCATACATCCGTACATCTTTGTACACCCCGTACATCCCGTCGGGAAGCCGTATATCTTCGTACATCTCCGTACATCCCGTAGCAATACGTTACACCTTTCATACATTCTGTGAGGTGTACGTACACCCTCATACATCCCGTGGGGTATACATCCTCGTACATCACTTTACACATTTTTTGAACACCATGTTTTTAAGGATACATTTTGCACTAGAAAATGTGCAAAATATAGTGACTAAATATCGAATGAAAATTATGAAAAAAAAAACATTAACGGTTTCACTGAGAATACCCAAATACCCTGTGCTCCAATTGTATCAATGTTCCAATAAAAAAACCATATTCATTTTCATAATCATAGACGATGAAGCTTCCCTCGCTCATCACTTCACAACCCCGTTTCCATCTAACACCTGTTTTCTGCATCTTCAATTCAATATATTTTTATATATTCAGATATACAGCCAACTATCAACGCCACGTATCATAGCCTGTACAGGTAAGGATACGAAGAAAATGATACCCTGGACCAATGCCAAATGGACATTTTCCAACGAAACATAAGAGCAAATTGAATGTTGCCAATACGACATTTTCCAACGAAACATAAGAGCAAATTGAATGTTGGTGTTGTTAGAACACGCAATAAATTATATGAGGTGTATTTTTATTACGCATTTGGTAATTTGTGCTAACCACAGTTTCTCTCCATTTGGCATTAGACCAGCTTGCCACTTGGCTATTGTTCAAGATGTACCCTACCCCTGTACCCCTACCCTCTGCGTCTCTCTTTGTACCCTTATATGAACAGCTATGGGGTGGTGATTGGTGATATTACTTGGCTGGATATTGATTCGCTCTGACATCCGACGGGACACTTTGATGGTGCGGACACTGGAAACTGGGCGAAATACTTTTTTCGCCTCGCACCATCAGTGTCCGCACCATCAAAGTGTCCCGTCGGACGTCATAGAGAATCAATATGCAGCCAAGTATATCACCAATCACCACCCCAGCCTGTTCAGATAAGGGTACAAAGAGAGACGCAGATGGTAGGGGTACAGGGTACAGAGGTAGGGTATTTGGACAAGAGCCAAGTGACAAGCTGGTCCAATGCCAAATGGAGAGAAACTGTGGTTAGCATGGGGTTTCCATGTTTGCGATTCGCACTTGCGAAAATGACAAACCGCTGTCCATGTTCAAGTCATTTTACATGCATGTCAACTGCCTACCGTAACCCATGCGAATCGCACGTTTGACATGGTCCTGCAGGGAAAGTGTATCAGATCCACACTAGATCCGTACTATTTTGAAATAGATCCATACTAGATCCAAAATCGCTGCGGGACCATGTCATTTACATCGACTTGAGCATGGACAGCGGTTTGTCATTTTCGCAAGTGCGAATCGCAAACATGGAAACCCCAGCACAAACTAAAAATTACGTAATCTAAACAAAGCACCTCAAATACTTTAGTGCGTGGTCTAACAACACCAACATTCAATTTGCACTTATGTTTAGTGTGAAAATGTCGTGTGTGTGCTCCATTTGGAATTGGTCCAGGGTACCAGTTGGCTCTTGTCCAAGATGCACCGATGTGCCCCTACCCTCTACGTGCCTCTCGTATCCTTAACTGTACAGGCTACGATACTTGGCGGTGATACTTAGCTGTATATCTGAATATAAAATATATCGAATTGATGATGTAGAAAACAGGAGTTAGATGGAAACGGGGTTGTGAAGTGATGAGCGAAGGAAGCTTCATCGTCTATGATTATGAAAATGAATATGTTTTTTTTTATTGGAAGATTGATACAATTGGAGCACAGGGTATTTGGGTATTCTCAGTGAAACAGTTAATGTTTTTTTTTCATAATTTTCATTCGATATTTAGTCACAACATTCACTATATTTTGCACATTTTCTAGTGCACAATGTATCCTTAAAAACATGGTGTTCAAAAAATGTGTAAAGTGATGTACGAGGATGTACGTATACCCCACTGTATGTATGAGGGTGTACGTTTATCGCACAGGATGTATGAGGGTGTACCGTATTGCGACGGGGTGTACGGAGATGTACGAAGATGTACGAAGATGTACGGCTTCCCGACGGGGTGTACAAAGATGTACGGATGTACGGGGGACGTATGGAGGGTGTCTTCTCCAATAAGCCAACCTCAATATTGTGAAAGCATGGATTAGAAGCTGTATCACTTGTTGAGAGAACCATGTCGGAAGAAATACTAGTCAAGAACATAACAAATGGCGCCCTTCCTACACGGTAATATATCCTTAAAGGGTCAGGCCCATTTCAAATGACCCCTATTTTTGATGATTCCATCTAATTCTCCATGTCAAATATAGTAGGATGCAATAATTTTCTAATTTTCATGCGCAAAAATCACTCATTATTCAGCAATTTAACGTGAGCAGTCATACACAGCTATCCATCGCAGTTGGCACGCCCATTCGCGCTGATTGGCCGATATCGCAATTGCCACGCCCAATAGAGCATATTGCCCAATTAGCGCGAAGGGGCGTGACAAATGCGGTAAATAGTTGGGTATGACTGGCAGGGGTAAATTGCTGAATACTGCGTGAATTTTGCGCTTGAAAATTAGAAAAATATTGCATCCTACTATATTTGACATGGAGAATCAGATGGAATCATCAAAAATAGGGGTCATTTGAAATGGGCCTGACCCTTTAAAGCGAAATACCGGCCGGTTTTTGAAACGCATCGTGGACAACAGAATTCTTACTTATTTATGTTAGTTACTCGATTTTAGCTCCATTTTTTATTTTAATTTATGCTCATTTGCAGAAGCTGCATACGAATGTTGGTGTCCTCGATGTGTTTCAAACACCGGCCGGCATTTCGCTTTAAGATCCATCACCGTGTCGCAAGGGAGACATTTGTTATGTTCTTGACTAGTATTACTACCGGAAGGAAGTAACGTCAAGCTTTACGAGATATGAAAAATGAGCTGCAATTCTTATGCGACTGTGACTTGATTGTCTTGTTCTTTTTTCTAAGTCTTTGGATTGTTTGTTGAAAAAAGCCAGAACATGGAAGAGGGTTTAAATATAAAAGGTAAAGAAATATTGATAGCGTATACTACTCACTTAGTACATATTTATGTTATGCACAAGGACTACATGATGATGCTTTGTTATCCTTTGAAAGCTGTGCGTGACTGCCATTTTTGTTGCGCAAGTTTTACCCGTCAATCGATATATTCCACAAGTTATTTTTTTCTAACAATTATGTAAGGTTTAGTAAACATGTGTAAACTCAATAAAAGAAAGGAAATATGTTTACACAGCAAAACGCACATAATCTATTATTATTCGAAGCGTTAAAAAGTTAGCAGCAGAATCGGCCACTATACCATTCAATAAAGTACAGACTACGCTACAACAATGAAAACCCGAAAAGCTAGTTACCTGGAGGAAACATAGGAAATGTCCTAAGCCGAATAAACAGAGCTCGAAGGAGGGAAAAAAGATGGTGAAGGGAAAATGTCTGGTTTTGCAAAAAGACATGCATCGGGCGGTTATTGATTGGTTTGGTGCGGGGCAGCCCCTTTTTGTTACGTTCTGTTAATGCAAATATTGATTGGTTATTGAGGGCTGCCTCGCAGTCAGACAAAAATGGGCGGGGTCATGACCCTTTTAAGCACGCTTGGAGTATTCCCAAGTCATTCTAGGCTATTTACCCACGTGCAGCGCACGGCTCCTGGGGCCGTGCTAGGATTTCGTATTCGGCGGAAGCGTTTGCTAGTGTGTCCCACCCGCCAACCCTTACTTTGGTTGTTTTAGCGGTTCCCAGACGCGTTGTGGAGGAGTGTCGCGGTTTGGTACAAAGCGGAAGACAGAAAGTGGCGAAAGTTTTGAAGGGAGTGAGTGCTACAGCCAGAGCGAAGGGAACACTCAAGTCCTATGATGGTTTTGCTGCGGAGTTTCAGAACTGGGCTGCGTCGCTCAGTCTCGACATTGATCTCCCCAGGTACGGTGCCTGTATTTTTGCGATTTGTGGGAGAGGCAGCAGTTTAAGAAACTGTTTACGGCAAAACCGGCGTTGGACTACCATTTTGGGGAGCTGAAAGCGGAACAGAAGGAGGTGGCAGATTTGATTTTGGAATCAGCTAGGAGGTGTGCTCCGCCTACAGTACATAGAGAAAAAGTAGATGTGGAAAAAGTACGAGAGGTGCTGAGCGCAGCGAACGAAGAGGGAGCAGAAAATTGGCAGTTGCTTCGCTATGCTTTGTTTTGTAGTTTTGGATTCTTTGGGCTCCTGAGGATTTCGGAAATTTGCGAACTCCGTTGGTTAGACTTAGAGGTCACTGAACAACATATAATTTTGAATTTGGTAAGGAGCAAGACTGACCAGTATGGTCGCGGTGATAAAGTTAAGATTGCGTTCGAGGGCTCAGATTCGGTACTGAAATCAGTTTTTCAGAAGTATCGGGAGTCTGTTCCGGCGGACCCTATGCATGCGTTTCTGGGAGATCGGAGAGGAAAGAGGATCACACCAAATTCGTGGAGATCGATCGCGAAGAAGATGGGACTTGTCTACGGTATTACACAAGGCCCACATGGTTTGCGAGGAGGCGTCGCTACTTATGCCCTGGCGAACGGTTTGGCAGAAGAGACCGTGTGCAGATTGGGGCGCTGGAAAGGCGAAATGAGCATGTGTCCTTATGTGGATGCGGCAAAGTTGCCTGGTCTTTCAGCGTAGCCTTATTCAATGTTTTACTCAGTGTTATATTCCATTTCTTGTTGGGCAGCTCCTTTAGAGTCTTGTTGGTTTTTGTTCCGATATCATTGTTTTCTGTATTCTATACTCCTCATATGTACTCGCATATATACCCGTATCTATAGCCATTCCATTTTGTTGCTCTGTTGTTGTTACCGTATGCTCATGCTAAAGTTTTTTCCCTTGTGTTCCGATGTCAGCCGGTCTCGGCGCGCGGATCGGTTCGTTATGTGTTAATATGTGCACGTGTGGGAATAAAGCCTTAATTAGTTTGTTGTCTTTTTGCAAAACACTAGTTTTCATGAAGTGAGTTACGAGCGAAATGAAAATGACCTATCTTTACATTTTTCGTTTCTCAAGTTGCGAAGTCACACCACTTACGCAGCTTATTTTTTCCAACTGGTACACACTTATATATACTATTAGTTACGGTATGGTGTTAATTTATCTGAAATTTGATTTCAAGTTAGGCACCCAAATATTAGTTACTTGAAGTCATCCCGCGGCTTAACTATGTGAACATAATAATGTAAACTGCAGCACATGAAACGTAAGACTCGTGACACGGCGAGAACATAACGAAGCGGCATAGAAAGACATTCGTTTCACTGGCAGTATATATATATATACCAGACGGCTGCGCCGCCTGAGGCTACCTTCTAATACATTTTTATTTCATACATACGTGAAACGTGGATTCAAAAGTGATTCAAAAAATTAGCATATGCTGTTGCGACTTCGTACAACGAAACGTACACGGAAAGGGAATGTTTAATATAATTGTCTGAATTAGTCACAATTACGCAAGACTGTGTTCATCAATGATAAATTAGCGTGTTTTGTAAAGTATAAATAATCTCTCTTCTCTCGTTCAGATATGTGTATTATCGACTGTCGACGGATCTACTGTGACTGAGCTGTTTGGAAGGATCCCAACTTCTCGTGCCAGAACCTGTTCGCCTGCGTCTGTTGCCACTATAATCCCCGAGCATTGGTATAAGCCGGAGGAAGAGCACAGACCTACGAAGCGTCAGGAAGAGCCGAGATAAAGCAATCCAAACCCAATCATCTCTCTGATCAATAAAGATTCCGCCTCGGCGACCTATTCCTGTGTTCTACATATTCAGTTTCTGTGTTATCGGTTGTGAACACGAGCAGGTGATTACAAGTGGTGCACCGTCCGTTGGTAACTTATAGCTCGGGCGCGTCCTTTCCCCCCCCAGTACACCTTGGTGTACTTCCCTTACTGCTCACCCCCGGTCTCTTCCAGACTGCTTGTACCTTCGGGTGCCTGCGGTTGCCAGCTCGGTTGGCAGGTTACGCCCTTGGAAATCGGACCCCATAGGCTTCGGCCGACGATTGGCTCCGGCCTACCATTGCCCACGTGCAACCAATTTATATTATTTTCATTTTTCCTATTATCAATTTGAACACTTTTGTGTTCTTTTAAGTTTTATTTGGACATTTTTTGTCCACTATTTTTATGCTAAAATTTTTATGCTAAAATCCTCGCTTTATTGCTTCTTTTGTTGCTCTAGATTTGCATGTTCCTTGTATTTTAATCGAAGTACTTTGAGCGCCGCGGACGCGCCCGAACGATATACCACACACTTTCCGTATATGCAGCCTTTTTTGGACTTTGTGAGAGGGGCGCTCGGGATGTGAGATGGCTCAGTGCATGGGAACATGAACTACTGAACCAATCCTACTTCCTGAGCGTAACGCACATCATCCAAACACACAATCAATCAATCAAACAAACAAACAAAGCTCCAAATTTTATATAATAAGATATATATAAATCACTAACTACGGCAAGCTTCGGCTGGTAGTTCTTGCCATATAACTCTCTTAGTTTTTAATTAAAAAAAAATCTGGTTTTCATTGTTGGAATCGCAGTGCTCACTTGCATATTATGAGGAGTTTACAGTTTACACCATATGCGATATGTGTTCTCTAGTGAGCCTGACCCTTTAACTTTTCTCGTGAAATGTTATCAACTATTTTTTTTTATAATTTTGAGCAGCTTTTTATTGAATAACTTCAACCAGTTCAAAGTAAGCCACAGCAAATCAAACGGAGAATGAAAAAGGTTAGTGTCTCGGATTTGAAATGTATGTTGGGCCGAATTCCCATGTGGTGTATCCAAATAACTGCGTGATACTGCGCGATTTGTTATTCTAATTATTTGCGTACCGAACATGGGAATTTATTTTCCATCACAGGTTCCAAAAACTGCCCGTTATGTCCCTTTAAAGGGTCAGAACCACCGATATAACCCTATATTTATTATTTGATCATAATGCATATAAAGGGTGTGTAAGATAGGTGTAAGGTAGGGAACATGGGAAATATCTAATATCGTAGTCTAAGTCTCTCTCTCTTCTCCGTGCATAGAACCAGCCGGATTTCATTACGCTTGTGCTTGCTTGTTTGTATGATGTGACCTCTCGCCGTATAAATCACTTGACGACTTTATTATAATATTCTAATGCAATACAATTCATAATACCACGACAACATCAATACAATTCATAATACCACGACAACATAAGTTTATCAAGCCAACAGATCCTAAGACTAACATGTTCACCCAACATGTATTACAGGTGTTTATTACAATATATACAAACCAAACATCACTGTCAGCTTCACCCTGTTTCCGGGGAGCTTTCCCACAAAAGGTACCGTAGACAGGCCTTGGGAAGAGAAGTTAATTTGCATATGCACAGCAAAGGTGTATATGCAAACTAGTGTGCAAACGACCTGTCTACGGTACCTTTAGTAGGAAAGTTCACCGGAAAAACGTCCCCAGGATGAAGCTGAATGATATTTAGTTTGTATATATTGTAATGAACACCCCTTATATGCATTATGATAGAATAATCAAAGGTTTATATCGGTGGGCATGAACCTTTAAAATTATAAAAGGAGTTAGCTATCAATAAAAAAGACTTATCACTTATGTACTTATTTACATCTCAAAACTGAAACACTAAATGCAACTATGAAGAAGTACGTGAATGAATTGAAAAAACAATGTACTATCCGTAGAAATAAGACAAACAGTTATTTGTGGCATAGGAGTAGCTACATTATGTAGCAACAAAAAAAGCGAGTAATAAAAAGGAAGCCTTTGGATGAAGTCATTGATTGAGGTCACATACACATATATAGACGTTGGTAATATGTTTCGATGACTCGTCAATTATGGAACAATAATAATAAAGCAAATAAACAGCATCTTTATAATAAAGTAGATCACTCCGGGGGAATGCCAGCAACTTGAAGTTCCAACCTGTAAAATTTGAACATAATCCTGATTAAAAAACAAACGTGTGAATGTTGAATTTTTTCAAGTGTCACATGTTCGGAGAAGTGCAGTTTTTCTACCACAATAGAAAGGGCAAGAAAATAAAGCTCACATGCGAAGCTGTTGTGTTAGAACTTCGATTCGTAGGTCACGGTCATCGAGGGCTTGAGTAAGTTGCTGAATTATATGATTTTTTATTTATATAGATAGCATTGTATAACTCGCTAGATCGTGCAATACGATTTTTTCTTGAGGAACCTGCCGGGATTCATCTTTGAAGAATTCCTCATAGCATGATTGTGTTACAGTGGCTACTTAAAGGGATAGGTTCGTCTCAAATCACCTCTCTTTTTATTGTTTTTATTGATAATAGCACAAATATCATTCACAATGAAAAGTAAATCAATCACAGAACAATACGCCTCGCAGAAAAAGCTTCCTTTATTGGAAGCTAGTTGATCGGAAGCCAAAATCTAAACTCAAAAACTACCGTACACAGATCGCGCGGGCTATTGGCAATTAGCCAAACTGATTAAATCATACTACCGGTGGAAAATAATGGCCAGCCGAGTGTAGTTTGTAACTTGGCTAGTTGCCATTAGCCCGCGCGTGTTCTGTGTACGGTATTAGTTTTTGAGTTTAGATTTTGGCTTCCGATCAACTAGCTCCCAATAAAGGAAGCTTCTTCTGCGAGTTCGTATTGTACAGTGATTGATTTAATTTTCATTGTGAATGATAGTTGTGCTATTATCAATAAAAACAATAAAAGGAGGGGTGATTTGAGATGAACCCCTGCAATAGTGTCTGTTTTTTTTGTTTCTTTATTTTCTATAAGGGATAATAAAAATTTGGAATACAAAGAGTAGTGTTCTATTTCCATACTAAGATATTGGGTGATAAAGTGGTGGATTGATTTTTCTATATTTTCTATAAGGGATAATAAAAATTTGGAATACAAAGAGTAGTGTTCTAGTTCCATACTAAGATGTTGGGTGATAAAGTGGTGGATTCATCGGTCCGGAATGCAGGGGCAATTGTTCTATACAGGATAATTACCCTTTTTGTATGCCGGACCGATCAATCCACCACTTTATCACCCAACATCTTCGTGAGTATTGAAATGGAACACTACTTTTTGTATTCCAAATTTTTATTATCCCTTATTGAAAAAAAAAAAAAAACAGACACTATTTCAGGTGAACCGATCCCTTTAACACTGCAACCTTTTTGAGCCTTACTTTACACGTAAGACCGTGAAAACCTACAGTACCTTGGCAAAACAAGGTCTTCGTCAAAAAACATACTTGTATAAAATCTTCTGAACCTTGTCCCGCGTCATCAGTTCTCTCTCGTACCTAAAATAAGATATTAGTTTAGATAAAAGATCTTATTGAAAACTGATGAAATTTTTACTTACAAACGAATCGCTAAATCTAGCACGGAGTAGAATGCATTTTTTTATCGTGGCCGATCAGCGCGAATGGGCGTGACAGTAGCGATATATTTCTGGTATCCCTGTGGTAAATTCCTGGTTACTGCGTGAATGTTGCTCATGAAAATTGGAAAATATTTCACCCTACTATTTCATCCTACCATCCTACTATTTCATCCTACTTAATTTTTTCATCCTACCACAAGGATAATCAGATGGAGTGGTCAAAAATAGAGGTTATCCGGAGTGGGTCTGTCTATTTAATCCATGTATTACTTTTGTTGCACTTTACTGTTAATTTTAAAGCCTTCGCCAACCGTCTCTTGAATTTTTCGAAGATCAACTTTAGCTTTGGCTGCATCCGTTCTCTCCTTGTCAAGCGCTGCTACCAGTTGATTGTTCTAAATATCTTCTATACAGGAAATTCAAGCTCATATCTTTTATTAAAAAAATAAAGGGACAGTCAAAAGGTTTATCCTGGATTTAGCTGTGCACCAAATGTGGATTTCAGAAGCAATACTAACAATACATCATGAAAACGAAAGCTGGCGTAGTTGCAGGGAAATATGTTTCTTACGATTCATGGCAATTATTTCGTCAAAATATAATTAAACATTCATGATAACTATTTTTTTTTCTTTATGGAATTGCTGTTGTGTCCAAAGAAGTATACATTTAGTATGACTAATGTAGCGCGTATGGTTTGACTGATGTAGCGGCGACAGTTTTTTTTGGAAAACTTTTACAATCTACCTTGTTTCTTAGACGAGTTAGGTCCAATCCCAGTTTCTCATTTTTTTCTCCAAGTTGTGTGACTTGAATTTGTTTCGCGTCGAGAGCTTCAGAGTGCTATAATGGCAAACGTTTCGATGGAAGGTGAAGTAAAGAGTATCGCTCTAACCTTGTAAATAAAGAGTCTCGCTCTAACTTTGTAAATTCCTTGCTTGAGACATGGTCGAAAACTGCGCTTGTTTATTTAATGAGATTTTCTTGTTTCATATAAGAAATAATGCTGCTTATTCTATTATTAGCGCGTAATCCGTATAATGAATTCAAATAATTTTTGAAGGCTCCGTGACACTGCAACACAATCTGCTCGAGATCCAGTTGACATAATGGATTCAACAGAATACGTACTCTACTCAATATAAAATCCAAAATGATACCATACCGTTCTAGTAGAGAGGAACGGTGTTTCTAAGTGAAATTTGCGGCACTTCACGGCACAGTATGTGGAAGCGCATGCAGGAAAACATTGCTACATTTAGGCAAAAATGCAACCTGTTTGCTTGGTAGTCAGAGTGAAAAAGAAGGAAATCAGCTATTTTAAGTGCGCAAAAATTGCCCAAACTTAGCAAAGTTTTGCTGAAGGTGCTTCAAATAATCTGTGCCGGGACGTACACTCCTACCCTCTGCACTCCTACCCTCTGCACTCCTACCCTCTGCACTCCTACCATCTGCACTCCTGCCATCTGCACTTCTACCATCTACACTCCTACCATTTGCACTCCTACCCTCTGCACCGACAGCGAGCGGTTGTGTTTTCACCAAAATGATCTGTCTTAATGATCAGACCCCTATTTCTCGTCCCGATATTTCTATTCGACAAACAATCACCGAATTATTCACTGATCCGAAGGCCTTCATTCGAGAAGAACTCACAGAAGCATTTTGCCGTATTAAACTCAAGAATTCGTCGTATTCAACGTGAAGGAGAGCTAAAGGGTGAGTTATGACTTTGATGTTGTTTCCAAGATCATGTCTTTTGTCAAATAACTCACCCGGCTCCTTTCACATTCTGGGCCGTATGGGCAAATTCCTAATTATAATAATAATAAAATATTACGCACACATAAAATTTATGAGAAAAATATATGCAACGTACAGTGTTGCAGAAACTTTAACAAAATCGTTAGATAACGGCTCTAACAATAAGTGAAGATATGTGAAAGTTTTCAATCTAGTACTCAAAGGGGAGGCTCATGAGATCTCATGAGATCGAAGTGTTCAATTTCTTTCCTTTTATCGAAAGATGATGGTGTTATCTTCTAATAAATAAGCCTTATGAAGCTTGCTGAGAAGTTCAAGTTCAGACCCTTTGCATACTCTTCCCTTAGGGGCAGGAGTAGGATCATAATTTCCAAAGCAACTAAAATGGTCCGTAGACATTCACTTGTACATAGAACTTCTATAATGATTGAGGAAAATCCGCACTTAGCTCCATAGATTTCTGTATAATGTGTACCTTTATTTATTCGTTTCGTTTTCTTCATATTTGCGCTACTGTTGCTTTACTCGACAAAACTGTACGTTGCATATATTTTTCTCATGAATTGTATGTGTGCGTAATAAATTACTATAATTGTTATACATTTTTAATTGGAAGGAATAAATCAATATAAAGCTTTGAATTTTATCAAAATTTCTGATCGTACACGGTTAATTTCAATGGTGGACATGCTATTTTGTATTCGATTCGAAAATGAATTGTAAATTTGCATGTTCTGCTTCGAAATATGTAATTCATACGATAGATTATTTTATTTGACTTCAAGCTCTTTCGATTAATTAATTCCTTCAGATTTGTTTTTTGGAAGATCAGACTATCCTCCTTCGATAAAAAGAAAGGAATCGAGGGTGTTCTTTTCGTGAGCCTCCTCCTTTCGAATAAATGAACAAGATAATTTTCGTAGTATATGATATCTATAGTAATGTAGTTTGTATGTGTATTAGTTTGGCCCCTTGTTAGTAGGGCCCGTTCTGAAGCTTTTCGTCGTAGGGTATCCTCTTGATTGCATATGTTTCGATGTATGTATCAATAAACATTTACACAAGTGTCTCATATTCCAAAAACTATCTCTGTCCGTCTGTATGGCACTATTGCGTAGTTACTTTTGAGTACGTATTGTGTTGAGTTCCATCAGGTCAACTGGGTCTAGAGCCCCTTTAGGTTCCTATGTTTTGTATGGGGACACATGGCGGTATACTTTCCCCATCGTCCAACCATGTGGTTTCCGTTGTACGGCAGAAAATGTTTCCCTACGTTTGCAGTTTGCTGTATTTCACCAACCTTCAACTCCTGCATTTTAAATTTGTTATCCAACTCGGCTTTTGCCTAAAAAGGACGACTGTGATACCGTATTTCTTTTCAATTCCTTTTTATCTTACAAATGATAAAAAATAAAAGCTGAAGAATGAACCACAACCTTTTCCATAGCCTTAGTGAGTTTAGCATTCTCCTTCATAAGCGCGTCAGTTTCCTTTTCAGCCCTCGCAGTGTTCGCCAGCTCTGTCTGCACTGTTGTCTTAGCCTAATACATAATCATATAAGACTATGTAGATATAGATACATGTTAATAAATATACAGATGATTATAGTAGGTCAGGATTAGTCACTGTAATTAGACATAACTTGACGTCGCTGCAACAAAACCGCTTTGTTACCTGCGCCATTTGCTCAGTCAGTGTCTTGTTTTCCGAATTGACAGATTCAAGTTGTTTATCCATATCGGTCAATTTGACTTTCAACTCCGCGATGACAGTGATGTTTTCTTGCTGGATTTGTTTGTTCAATTCCCTTTCTTTATAAAATTCCTCTGCTTCCTTCTTCAACAGATCGACTTCCAGGCGTATTCTTGCTTTCTCTTCAATTAACTGTTTGTTTGACTCCTGTAATTCGCCTTTATCGTGGGCAATTGCTGCAAGGTCCAGTAAAACCCTCTCAGTTTCGGTTTTCAATGCTTGGTTCGCGCCCGACAGTGCTTCGTTTTCATCCTGCATTCGTTCAATCTCAGATGAATGGGAAGCATTTTTATTGCGGTGAGCTTCCTTCTCCTGATGTAACGCAGATATTTTCTGTTCGCTTTCTTCCTGAATTTGCCTTAAATCTTGAACCTTTGAGTTCTGTTCAAGGAGGTCATCACTAAGACGCTTTGCATCGTCAAGAGCTGTCTTCTTTTCTTTTCGAAGCATTTCTACTTCCTCTAGCAACTCCTGAATGTGTTTCTTGAGCTCAACTTCAAGAAAGAGCTGTGATGGATTGTCCTGTAAAGAAAGTAAACCTTGACGGATCGGGGTAACGAGAAAATTGTTACATTGATGGAGCTTTTGCAACGTGGAAAGCGCGGAAGTGTAATTCAAGTGCACGTTCGCCGAATTCCGCCGAATTCCACGAATAGCACGGTGCAATACCGATCTATACCTTCACACGTAAAGAAAAATCGGTGCAATTTGTGTCTTCGTGCTGAGACCTTTATTTCCACTCCTACTGTAGCGAGTTTCAAAATCCGCTTATATATGGAACGGGAACGTGCACTTGAATTACACTTTCGCACTTTCCACGTTCTTGAACATGCACTTAAAAGCTCCATGATGGAAGAAAGAGAGCCTAGTGACTAACTCTTCTACATTAGCATATTTCATTATTTCAAAATATTGTTATCTATACTTATACAACTATATTAGAACAACATACAACATACCGAGGAGGTGTAAGCATCCATGTCATGTTTCAATTTCTCTAGTTGAATTCGAATGTTCACAATATCGTCCAACGATTCATTAGGAGTGGAAACTGAATTTATTTGCTACTCTTGGACCAATTTTTCAAATATTTAAAGACACAGGCTTTAAATATATAGGCCCACGTATAAAAAAGTCTTCCCTATGTTTTCTGCGTAATATGCAAAATTGGGGAAGATATTCCCGAAAGAAGATCCACAGCTAGTTACCGTACTCATCACCCAAAAATAGCCAAAAACGGTTTTCTGGACGTGCACCGGGTTGAAAACCAAAACAAATATGTTAACATTGGTTAAATCAGTATCAAGAAGAATTTTACTATAAAACACGCTGTATTTTAAGGCTCAGAAACGCATCTTCAAGTACGGTACATTTATGAGGATCTTCTTTCGCGAATATCTTCCCTAATTTTGCATACTAAGCAAAAAGGTTTTCACAGCCACATTAGAGTAGTCTGGGAGATTTATCACAGAAAAATTTGGGAAAACTTTTTTTTACGTAGGCCTGTGCAAAGTAATAGTGAATACCGCAAAAGACGCTTCATTTACAAAAATTGTGCTCGGTTATAAAAATGTTATTCATTAACTACAAGCCTGTTGATTCGATGTTTCTCGAAGAAGGATCACTGAACACAGATGTTGGTTCCGGATATTCTTCGAGTGTAATTGGCACTTCTTCAACAGTAGGGTCCTGCAAAATAATTTGGGCAATCATACGGGACCTTTGCGGATCCATGCAATATTTTTTTCTGTATACGACGATCCTTCAATGTTTCAAATTGAATAATTGACATATTCTTGCAATGAATAAGAACAAAGTTTGTCTTTTATTTATTTCTATGTACGTATGCGAGAATGATAGAAGGAAGAGTGAAATACTAATTGAGACAGCTATAGCTATAAATAAATATACAGCTTTTAATAAATACCGAGAAGACTTAGAAATGACCAAGCTTGAAATCAGGTACATGTTAGTATGTTGGTGTCGTTGCTGCACTGACATCTTAGGGTTCCTTTTGTTCATTTGTAAAGTTCACGTTTTTTTTGCCTCATTTTTTGCGTCATCGATTGACCAATAAAGATTTATTAATAAACAAAAAGTATACCTAAATAATTACCTGTAGAAAGCTGGATACATGTGTTGCATCGAGAGATGCGGGCAAAGCAGGTGTCTTAAAAGTGTCTCCGAGAGATTGTTGAACACAGACAACTTCATGGTTCAGAGTACCTTCCGATGAGGCAGTAGGTGTTGCATCATCTGAAAAAACAACGCACTTTTTATGTAAATACGCGCATGTCATAAATGGAAGCTCTATATCAAACCATCTATCTCATTCATATGGAGTGGAATTTTTTTTCTCCGAACCCAGTCAGCGTGGCGGGTGTCAGAGGTCAGATTCAGAAAAAAGGTGTGCCTTTCTTTTGCACTACAAAGTACACATGCCGTTGTAGTGCACTATTTTCAGCAACATATTAGCAGGGTCCCCCAGGGATAGCCCGGCCATCTGCAAGGGGCTGTTTTTGGCTGTGCCTGAAAAATAACTAGAAACTACGGTGGTTTTCTTTAATTAATTTTTTTAGATACAATTTAATATTTACTTTAAAGTGTATTTCCGAGCTTTGTTCTGTATTTTATTGGTGATTATTTACCATGTTCTTTCGATAAAACGAAAGGAATCGAACACTTAAAACTCGTGAGCCTCCTCCTTTAAAGGGACGGGCTCACTTCGCAGTCGTTATTTTTAACTTATATTTATCAAGTGTAAAAAAATTCAAGGGCAAATTCGGTCCCAATATCAAATCACAAGCTCAAGTACTCGTTGAGTTCTGTACGTTCTCAGGCGCGCAGCGCGGAAAAGCGTTCCGTCCGCGGAAAAGAGATGGCCTTTTAACATGCGAAAGGCGGAGACGCGGAAAAGATGTTTCTCTGCGTTTCGAATTTTTCAATGCCAATTTGCAATCTTTTCCCGCAGACTCGGCTACGCATTTCCGCGCTGCGCACCTGAGTACCAGAGTTATGCTCATTTTTGTCTCAAGTCCGCGAAGTAGAGAGAGAGGGAGAGAGAGAGCAAAAACAAGAGAGAAACAAGAGAGTCGCGGCTTCGCTTGACCTTGGGAAAATTATCCATTCCATTATTCAAATTTTTCAGCAGTCTCTTGTTTCTATTGCTCTCTCTTTGCTTACTCGAGCCTATACGGTAAGTTCGCGGAGTTGAGTCAAAAATAAGCATACCTAAACGAGTACTTGAGCTTGTGATTTGATATTGGGACCAAATTTGCCCTTGAATTTTCTTGATAAAGTTTGTAAAAACGCAAAGTGAAAAAAAAAACGACCCGTCGCTTTAAATGGTCAGGCTCACAAGATAATCAATACGTATTTGTATACGTTGATATATTATTTCTAATCTCCATACACATCGGAATGTCATTTTGTTTAGATACAGCAATTAGCATCGGCAATTATATTGATCGGACACTCCATATTATCGTTGTTTTTGCATATTAAGGCGGAAGCTGCATGTATGCATAATGTTGTGTGCAAATAAATGCATTTTGCTCGTATTATAAGCGACAATCTTACATTTGCATACAGTCTGAGTAACTCGTTTAAAAGGAAATGTACGATAATACGGGGTGTCCGGACTTTATAATTGCCATGTCTAATAACAATATCTGCCAAATGGCGTTCCCATGTGTAAACTCGTATGGAGAGTAGGAATATTATATTAAAGTATAAAAATATTGTTTATGTCGTGAGCCTGACCCTTTAAATTTTAAAGGGACGCGGTCACCGTTTTGGCCCTTATGTATAGATTTTTGACCTTATGTGCTTTGTTTATTATCTGCATAATTTATAAAGCATAGTGTTGGGAAAATGTTTTGTAAGAAATGCGGCAACGGAGTAAAATGATGACGAAATATTGCGTCCCTGAACCAATACCCGTAACCCTCGTAATTGTCCAATATATGGCCGTGCTGATAATGACTCGACGAACGTTATTCGACTAATTAATCGGTCGCAAACCTCGCCGGCATTATAACATTTGGTTTTTATGGCTAACTGTGGCGCTTGGACCGCAACTTTTTTAATCAATGAATTTCTCGCGGAAAACAGCGTTTTTCGTCGGATTTTTTTCCAACACTATGTTTTTACACTGTGCAGTTAATAAAAACACAAGGTATACTAAGGGACAAACCGGTGACCGCGTCCCTTTAAGTACGGAGCCTGAGCCTGAGCTAGGTTTATCTTTATTTCTTATTTTTCATATTATTTCGAGGAGCTACGACCAGGATTAATTACCTATTTCTCACAAAAAAACTTTTTGTTGTTGTTGCTTTATTATAGGTATAGGGTATACTGTATACAGTGCCTTTCATAAGTTGAAGTGCACCCAAAAAAAAGTGTTTCTAGTAGGTTTTGAAGGAATCTAGCACAACCACTGAATCAAGCATGCCAAAAAAACCTAAAAAAATCATTTTCAGCATAAAAAATGAAAAAAAAAATCTAATTATATTAATTTTAATGAGGCCAACACAGTAGTAGGTCAAAAAAAGAAATCCAGAGTTCGCAGAAACCATCTATATTGTCTTGTAGATCTTTTCATGGCGCGAATTTCTGTAAAAAAATATAATTTTAAGCGTACTCCGAAGGAAGGTACGGCGTCTTGAACTGAGGCAATTGCGAAGTTTAGATTAAGGGTTTGCACGCTAGGGAGCAAAAACAGCTCATTCGAGCGTACTTCAAGACGCCGTACCTTCCTTCGGAGTACGCTTAAAATACAATTTTTTTTACAGAAATTCTGAAAAGATCTACAAGTTACAAGACCGTATAGATGGTTTCTGCGAACACTGGATTTCATTTTTTTTGACTTACAGTTTTTGACTGGCTTCATTAAAGGGACAGGCCCATCAAAATAAACCTATATTTACGATACGTTCATAATGACTATCAAGCATTTTTATTACAATATATACAAACTAAATTTCACCATTATTCGCACTGGAAAACTTTTTTCCAATGCGCTCAACGCATATGTATACCATAAAACTGCAGATTTCAAAGCTATATATGCAAATTTTAGTCGCATTATAATTTCACGATAAATTTGCATAGACGTCAAGGATATTTTTTTTTATGGTATACACTTAAGCTGAGCGCATCGTAAAAAAGTTTTCCATGGCAAATAAATGTGAAATTTAGTTTGTATATATTGTAATAAAAATGCTTGATAGCCATTATGAACGTATCGTAAATATAGGTTTACTTTGATGGGCCTGTCCCTTTAAAATTAATATAATTAGGTAATTTTTTTCATTTTTTATGCTGAAAATGATTCTGCTTACTTAGGTTTTTTGGCATCCTTGATTTAGTGGTTGCGCTAGATTTCCTCAAAATATACTAGAAACACTTTTTTTGGGTGCACTTAAACTTATGAAAGGCACTGTAGGTGTAACAGATGCTGTCACACATCGGACTTATTGCCCCGCCGGTAATTTTGATATCATGTGGCTGTTGAAACTCTTTATGATCATTATTCTTTCAGTATACTTAAGAAGCCCTTTGGTGCGCGGAGAAGGTGGAAGCCGGTCACAATTTTTCGAGATGATCTATAAAACTGACTAGAAACAATTACGGAGGTAGCCGAAGACTGTACTTACCAAAATTATTCACAATTTCAAACGAGTGTTCCGGATCATCCGTTCCATATTGTCCTCCAAAGGATTCCACAATAACTCGGTTTGTATTGGGTACACTTTCCATTTCGTTACAGTGTAAAAGTTTAATACTGTAATAAAATGCCACAATAATAACAATTCGCAATAAGACCACAATTTTCCCTTCTAAAGTGGGATTTCAACTTACAGTGATGATACATAGACTCAAGGAACAAAACATGTGAAAAGAAAGGCTTTTGTTTTAGGCAATCGATCCAAAAAAACCAAGGCTGTGAAAGCAGAGATAAGGAGCTCTATCACTTGTTTGGTGGTAACAATGTCAGATGGGAGTGTACCCATTTGTTAACTTTTCTTGACTAGCATTACTAAGGAACGGAATTAACTTATCATGGTGATAATTGATTACAACACCAAGATGAACACATATATATATATATATACAATGAAGTATCAAATACAACTCAATCTTTACGAGGCATGCGTTACGAGATATTAAAAATGGTCTGGAATTTTTATGCGTTGAAGAAAATGCGAGACCGTGAATATGCAGTGGAGCAGTTTTTTTCGGAAATATTTGGGAAAAAAGCTCAACCAATTACTAGTACTAGGATATAACGTAACCTCAAATTAGGTTTATTTATTTGATCAAACTTGGTTGGAAGTGTACTGTTTTTTCTTTGAAGGAGTTTTGCGAGAAAAAAAGCAGACAGGGAAAAAGATAAATGTAATGACACAAATAAATATTGATAGAGTATAAACACGCACGGAGTACATATAATTAGTTATGCACAGGGACCACATGGCGCTGGTTTGTTAACTTTTCAAAGGGGCGTGACCACAATTTTTGTTGCGCAAGTTTTTGCCCGTCATTCAGTCGATATAATATTGTTGCACCAGAGCTTTTTTCGAATATTATGAAAGGTTTATTGACACCGACATCTGATGGAAATACATGTAATAAAAAAAGGAAATATTCTGAGGCTTCTAGCAAATACCACATAATTAGTGGTAGAAAGTTGGAAGATTGGTCACGGAGCCATAAAGCCATAAACCCCAAACTATGCTACACCAAAGAAAACGCGAAAAGAGATATGCAGTTGAAAAGTACATAAAAATGTTGGTCAAAAATAGCCCAATATAAAAATTTCACATTTGTTTGTAATTCTATTACATAAAAAAGCAAAATTAGCTGCTGTTTGTGAAGATTAATAAAAACGTTTCAAGCGCTTAGCATAAGTAGGGCAACGTTTTCGTGCACCTTCAAAGAATGCGCTTTCGTGTACTATTACATTAACTATGGTTACGTTTCGCGAACTTCATATAGGTATGTAAACTTATTTCGGTAATAGAAAGTCGCGTCACTCAGCGTTAGCCGAGTGGTTGGTAAATCGAGAATTAGCAGAGCATGAATCAGCAGGAAAGCTACATCCTGTAATCTAATGAAACATACAAATTTTTTTTTAGTTGCGCAATGGGATGGGAATGGATTGTAAGCAGCGAGCCGGCGGAGGGAAAATGACCTATCTTTACTTTCTTTCTGTTCGTTTCAGTTACTGAGTTACTTCTGCACATTTGTACATTTGGTGCACACACGCATCAAGAAGTTGGCTCATGTGGTACACGTTCGACGAATTTGATCACATTGATTGTCTCTGGCGGTATGGCTCGGCTGCACCACTTACCCACCTTTTTTGCGTTTTACTGGCAAAAACGTATGTATCACATTAGTTATTTCCGCACGCTGTTAAAGGGAGAGGCCCACGAGAAAAAAGTTTTCCTCGTTTTACTTTCACGGAATGTCCGGAATTTCAGAAATATTACTGTGAAAACTGCATTTTTTTGCGCCTAGAATTCACAGAATTATTCCCCGGCAAACTGTTCGGCCAGGTACCGTAGTCAGAATCAATTTTTGCGCTTTTAGGTCATTGCAGTATTGGGAACGGCTTTTTATTATCGTAGGAATGATCTTTATTCGTTTAACCATTATTATGAAGAGAAAGAATGCTAATGGATGGATATAGACCGTAAAAACGTTGCTGATTATGGGGCCTGGCCGAACTGTTTGCCGGGGAATAACTCTGTGAGTTCTAGGTGCAAAGAAATGCGGTTTTCACAGTAATATTTCTGAAATTCCGGACATTCTGTTCAAGTAAATTAAGGATCACTTTTTTCTCATGGGCCTCTCCCTTCGGATAGGTTCATCTCCAATCACCCCTGTTTTTATTGTTTTTATTGATACTGCCACAAATGTCATTCACAACGAAAATTAAATCAATCACAGAACAATACGCCTCGCAGAAGAAGCTTCCTTTGTTGGAAACTACCTGATCGGAAGCCAAAATCTAAACTCAAAAACTTATACCGTACACAGATCGCGCGCGAATAATGATACTACAGCGTGGGAAACAAAGTCCTGCCGAGTGTAGTTTGTAACTTGGCTAATTGCCATTAGCCCTGAAATCGTCTATTTTTATTTTGCTATTTAGAATACAGCTAACATGGATCACAATGCGGGACCCAAATCGAGGCTCATCGTGTAAGGAGTATACTCAGTCAGAAATTGCTGTTTGGGAAGGCATTTAGAAAACAACTTTCATATCCATATCGTATTGGGCGGAAAAAGTGTTGTAAGGATAGAGGGTTAGAGAATGCAGAACCTCACTCTGTATCAATTTCAGTCGCTACAAAAATCAACTATCACTGCTACCACAATAATTTTATAGCAGTCTCTAATTCTCTGAACCTATATCCGAACAAGAAATGCCATCCCTTTTAAAACAAGTGCTTGCTGAAAACAGGGCACTGTTTCAGTAATTTAAAGCAGTGTTTCCGTCTTGGACGCATCACTGCTGCGAGAATTAGTAGTGAGGTTTGTCTTTATACAATTCCATTGATCGTTTAGTGCCCGACGATATTCCGAACTGAAATTATGAAAGGACATTAACTTTTTCAGGTTCGCTTGAAATAATTAACGCTCATGGCTATGTACAGTTAAGTTAGTCGTATGTTTGGCTTTTAGCTTTTAGATGGATTCACTTTATTTACTTGAGATGAAGAATGTTAGATGTTCTTCAAAATAGTCACTTAGGATGATTTTATGTAATAAATATGTAAAAACTCTTCATTGAATTACCTGATGAAGTAGTAGACAAAGTAGTGCATACTGCAAGTTACATTCAACACAACTCCGGTGCTCAATTGAAATAGCAAATGCTTAGAATCGTAGTCTCTGAAAAAGTTGTTTAGCACTTAATGTTTTTCCATTTTTCGGAACTGTGGTCTCGTGGTACCTTTTTTGTGTGTTTGAGGAAATGGAGAACAAGTTACATTCGGAGGAAATTTGGAGCAAATTTCCTGGAAAAACTAATCAAAGAACACTTACGAAATCCCCATCAGATGAGCAATTAGGCTTAGCGAGGTCGTTAATTGCCATCCCACAATTAGAATACAGGTGCAAATTACCAATGATTTGAATATAGAGCGTGTATTTTGGCCTGAACATATATAATTTGCAAGGGAAAGAATCAGTTGTGTGATTGCCGCATTAAATGCATGCACAACAATCGAGCACGGTTCATGTTCATAGCCACTAACAACAACAATACTAAACATAATAAACATACAATAAACTGGTTTATATGTGTTAATATTTTTTCCTGCAAAAAAATAACGCACTGCAGGACGGCAGCCGATGTAGGGCCAGAGCACTGACAATGTACATCGCAACTATAGCGAAACTGACAACCGTAAGGCCAGCAAGAAAGTATAGTCGATATGTCCAACCCAATGCAGCTTTTATGCAACAATAAACCTGCCTAAATAAGACTTCTCTTTATTTTAATGTCGAGCTTTAGGAATATGCAAGCCTCACATCCAAATCTTATTAGCCAGCAAAAAAAAAAGCCGTTCAAGTAACATTTCACAACGTTTAGTGGGTCCACCAAATATTCGTACTAATCATTTAAGTTTAGTATAATCGTGTAAGCTGCAAGCTGAGTTCTGCCCCTCTTTGTCAGTAGAATATATAGTGAGCTAATAAGATATGTCGAAATTTGACATCAGTGGTTTTCACTACATATATTTTTCTAGAGTCTAACACCTCTTCACACTTCTTCGGCCTGACCCAAAAGTAAACATCGCAAAAAGATGGTGCTCACTCACTCGTCGGCTGATGTTCCAGAGTGCGACATAAATAAAAATACGACGACAAAAACCGCAACGCAAGACAAGTACAAGTACACCCCAACGTAGCTAGATCGAATCTTGGCCTTGTATCTAAAAACCGTTTTTATTTTGCCCCTTTGGTTAGCTGAATATATAAACTCACTATCGACACTTTACTTGTCTTTCCACACCTGGCTCGTCTGGTTCTTTTTTCAAAGTAGTAACCACTACAAATCAAGTCACTGGAAAGGCATTTGAAGATGTCAAGCCAACAGTGTCATAAGAAAAGCAGACTGCCTCTCTTTCACACCCTGGGGAACTGTCTGTTTCTTTTTTTATATCTAAACCTAACCGGTGTGGAAAGTTTATTGCGAAGAAGCGATCCACTCCGAGATATAATGCACACGAAGCACCGATAGAAACACCTAGTATCGGTCCAAACTAAAGAAAAAAATTGAAAAGTTGCTAGTATTGAATGAGTAATCGACAGTGTCGATGCTGATCCAGTTGCTGGTGCAAGGGGAATACTCAAACTACGCTTCTTGAACATGGCGAGTTTTAAAGGGACTGTCAAGCCGGTTTTGCATGTTGGGCTAAAAAAGCTTGCGTTTTGAAGGAAAGGAAAGTGAAAATAAAAATAAACAAAAATATGTATCCCTAGAGTAACTAAAAACGTTCGTAGATATTCCTTTTTGCATAGAACTTCCCTTATGATTGAGAAAAATGCTGCTTTATTCCCGTAAATTTGTTGAAACAAATTTATTTATTTATTTATTTATTAAATAACACCACAGGGTGTGCATCACAATGAAATGATGAAAAGAAAGTCACTTATTTTAGTTTTTGTAGTGCATTTTCATGTTTTTTTTTATTGTTATCCATTTATTCGCTGTTAGTGGCCTTATATTGTCAAAACTTGCGCGATACTTTGTTGTCGTAATAAATGTTATGTTAAAAATTTTCAAGGGAATATGTATGCCCTTTTTGAAGTTAAGCTGTATTAATAGGATGTGTGTTCCTCATTAAGGAAACAACAACAAAAATTGTTAAAAGTTTCCCATTTAAAAGAAAATGATTTTCAAAGTTCATCTTTTCCATAGTAAACGCGTTGCTTGACCCCCTGGCTTACACGGCAGTGCTGATGGAGCAAAAAATTTTGCATATGTGTGCATATCGGCATATAGCATGCAACATCGACATATTTGCATGCAAATGAGAATATTCGAATTTACATATTCAGTCGCCTACTTAAATTCATGTCTGGTGTGGAAACTCTAGTTTCGCAGTCGTTTTGCTCATTTTGAGTGCCTACATATTCCCTTTAAGAAGAAACAAGAAAGTATGGGATTCGAGTCGTGTGGACAGAGCTAAGCCACGTCGCTGTCCACGGGACGGTTTGAATTACCGGCTGGCTGCAACGCACCCGTTTGCGTTCGTTGCGGCGGATTTTGTTCACGTTTATGACAAAATCTCAAATATTTTATTCTGGGGCCATTTTTATGGGTTTTCGAGATTTACTGAGTCTGCGCCAGGGGATGCCTTTCTGCGCAGAATCCCCCTTGACATGCCCTTTAACCCAACATGACCGTTCTTGATGTAGCATCGGTCCTGTTTACGCTGAGAGCACAAATACGCCCATTCGAAATGTAAACACACAGTTTCTGTTTCCTATAATGAATGGCATATTATGGATTTTGAGAGATTGTGTAACAAATACAAATATCGGAAATATGATGGTTCCATGCGATCACCTCTGCGGAGGGTCTTGATTAGCGATTATCTGAACTCCTGTTACCTGTAGATAAAAACAAGTCTGTTGTGGTATCGGATGGCTAAGTAGCATAGTCATCGCGAGTGGAAGGTGGCCCGACTGGTGAAGAATCTCACACACAGACGAGATACCAATCAATTGATGACAAACACCGGACAACTTGCTGTAATGAGCAAAAATAAACATAATTCAAGACACGAAACAACCTGCCAGCTCGCTAACCTCTAGCTAGCCCACAAATCTGGAATATTAGACAAAAATAGGGCGTATTGAACATACTGCGGGAAACTATCGTTATGTGTAACTATTATAGAACCATAAATTTCCATAAGCTTTTATTAAACCATTTCTTGGATAAGTTTTGTGATGTTTTGCACCTTTTATGTCTAATTATTATAAACATAGCTAACTTTGACCTAAACGCGGCTGCAGCGAGGAGCGAGTTAAGGACAAGTCCGACGAAAAAGCATATTGCGTAGAAAACTGCCAACGATGTGCACGCGATCCAGATAAAGTCGATTTCAGTTTGTCGAATAGAATCTGATTTTTCCATCTTAAATAAATGTAAATATTTTTATGTGCCACAAAGAATGGAACAGAAGACCACAGAAAATTGAATATTCTTATATTTGCAGCTCCGGAGACACTTCTTCAAACTATATTTGTCAGCACAAATTATGTTGAACGGATTGCTACACAGAGCAAAATAATTTTCAACCTTCAACTTCCAGTATTAGGTTTTGTCAAAATCCAGAACAAAAACTGGAAAAAAGGGCTCTCGGATGAAACCCAAAATAAAAGGAAATGTCTATGAATGAAAATTCAAAATTTAACATACTTATTTTTGTCAAGACCTTACTTTCTAACCAAAGAAAAGGCGAAACGGAACGGATACGTTGTGCTTTTTACACGAAAGTGTAGATTATTGATCTGTACATAACATTTAAAAAAAGTGCATGAAAACAGAAGCCTTACGTAAATGAATCCAAGTTCACCGGTGGTAATAGTTTAAAAATAAACATCACGGGATGAGTTATCCACAATAACGCCTTGTGGGATTAAAACCAATCTGTTTCGTAATATCAAAGGATAATTGGAACAATAGTGGAAGACAAAGCCAGACGACGGATGTATGTTAATAAAGAGTTACAATAGTACGGAGTTTATTTCATAACCTAGGAGGAAAAAAAAGTAAATCTTTTATACTACCTTTACCAACTTCCTCAAGAGACGTTAGTAAAGTGAAAGAGTGAATGCAACAGAGTGAATTTGACTAGTGAAAAAAGCGCACGAATTGGAAACGTATTATTTCTTTTCGTGGTTATAGTATAGTACTCTTCGGTATCAGAATACTAAGCAACTATCGAGGCCTACAACGTGAACGTTGACTACTATGTAGATGTAGACAAACTTTCTCCGTGGAAGGATTGGTGGATTGCCCTTTTTGGATATAATATAATAATAATAATAATAATCATAATAATTATTACGTACACAAAAATGTAATACGCCCTTTTGTCGAACATATCATATAGCATACAATTAATGGGGATAGAATAAATTAAAGGGATGGGTTCACTAGAAAATCACCTTGTTTTTATGCTTTCGTTTTCCCTAGGAAAGATATTAGGTAAAAAAGGTGAGTATTGATCTATCTTCCGATAAAATAGAACTACAAGATAAACCAGGGAAGCTAAGAGATGGCTGAAACACACTGTTTTTCATTGTTTTAAGTAAAATAAACGATGAAAACTACAGTTTGTTTTGCTCAAAACAGTGTGTTTCAGCCATATCTCTTAGCTTCCCTGGTTTATCTTGTAGTACTATTTTATCGGAAGGTCGATCATACTCACCTTTTTTGCCTAATATCTTCCCTAGGGAATAATTCAAAAAATATGTTTATGCTCTTTGTTTAAGTTTACCTTTGTACAATCAAACGAAAGCATAAAAACAAGGTGATTTTCTAGTGAACCCATCCCTTTAAACATTTAAGTATCATTTCTAGCTCCAAATATATCATCTAACTTACAATTAGTGGGGATAGAATAAATTAAACATTTAAGTATCATTTCTAGCTCAAAATAAGATCAAAACAAAGTAAATGTATACTTCATTCAAACATATAAGTTAACATCGCACTTGCTTGATTTCAATTTTCCATGTTTGTAATATGATGAAACTTTGAAATATTGAAAAAAAAAGAGAAAAATTCACCCTAGAATCTTTAATCCTGTATAATTGCTCTGCTATGGTCTGAGAGAAAGAGAACATAACTTATTGTTGGAAGTTTATTTGCATTTATGTGACGCTCTATGTGAAGGGATGATATCGATATTAGGATGTGTAGAGAGCGTAAAGCAAAGCTTGTAATCCCAAACAGCAGGTAACTGACGTCTCGGTTTTCATCATCTTCAAGACCTACAACACAAAACCTACAACACAAAAAAAATCAGAAAACTACACATGACAAACATTAAACATTAAACCCAAACTATGTTAGCGCTATCGCGCTAACAAAGGAAACATTAAACATTTATTAGCATAAGCACACACCCAATGGGTGGAAATCAATAGAAGTACCAATAAACTGCTAATAATAATGAGAAGTAAAGTACAAATTAATAAAATAACGATGTATCAGCAACAACAAGTAACAACCTTAACAATTTAAGCATAGCAATATAACAGTAAGAAATTCAACCAGTAGTAACATAATATCAAAGTGAAAAGCTTTTAACTTTATATAAGTAAGGATGACCAAGTGAGACCTGCCCACGTCTAACTTGGAGGGATAGCACGAAATGTTTCACGAAATATTTTTTTTGTTGTAAGGCCTCCCCAAGTCTTACAATTGTAAGGCGCGTAATACTACTACCGTACTGCCTGTACGCGTAAAATGAAGTGAATTGAAACCGAATTTGGCTGCATTTTTTTTGCGAAACAGATTTTGCGGGATTATTACCAAAGTGAGAAGCTAAGCAAAATACGCATCGTAAAAAAGCGCGAAAAAAATAAAAATAAAACAAAACAACCAAAAATAAAACGTCGAATAAACACCATTCATCAAATGACATTAGGTAACTGAAAGTACTCGATCAAACGAATACTTTCAAGAGTAACCTGAAATTGATTAGAGCTTTTGGAACTGAGAAAGTCTGACGGGAGTTACAGTAGCCAATTGGCTGCAGAATAAAGAAACTATTTTTGAAATGATTGGATTTGGTAAACGGGCGTTCGAAAATTGCAAAATTTACTACGACCATTCGTTGGCTTAGGTCGGAAATATTTGTGTCGATTTAAACGTACCTCTCCTGTGATAACCTTGAATGCTAGAGCCAAATCCTTGCGAATTCTCCTCTCTTGAAGTGAACTGAGACCTAACCGATATAATCGGTCCCCATAACTAGGGAGGTCATCATAGTTCTTTACTCCAAAGCACTTGAAGAATACAATTCTGGTAAAGGTCTTTGACTTTGAATGGACTTCACACAGAGCTGCAAAATTCTAGTTGGGGGAGTACCCATGTCTTGAAACAAAGTACTAAGACTGATGGGTCATGGATTTGTACAATACGCAAAAGTATATGCATTTTCCATGAAGATGTTTTGAAGACGGAAGAAATGTGTTCATTGAATTGCAAATTATTCACACCCAAATCTCTAACAGAGGAAGCTTCGAATAAAGGGGCTGAGCCCACATGATATATGTGCTTTGGATTACCCTTCCCTAGGGTACATTACATCGCATTTATGACTTACAATTTCTAGTTGCCAAAAATTACACCACTACAGCATCCGTCCGGTCAATTGATTTCTGCATGATAGTGTGGTAAAGTTTGCGGTCCGACTTGTCATAAATAATATATACCTTTATATCATCAGCGAAACAACGTACACGAACATTAAAGCGAAATACCGGCCGGTTTTTGAAACGCATCGAATACTCCCTGCTTTACTACGCTTCATATGCAAATGAGCATACATTTGAATGAAAAATAGACCCCAATAGACCCCTTTTAGCATAACTGCATAATAATGCTGATATTTGAGATGCGTTTCAAAAACTGGCTGGTATTTCGCTTTAAAGGGACGCGGTCACCGTTTTGACCCTTATGTATACTTTGTGTTTTTATTAACTGAACAGTATGAAAAACATAGTGTTGGAAACAATCCGACGAAAAACGCTGTTTTCAACGAGAAATTCATTGATTAAAAAAGTTGAGCCCGATCCAAGGTCCACAGTCAGCCATAGAAAACCAAATGTTATAATGCCCGCGAGGTATTCGACCGATTAATTAGTGGAATAACGTTCGTCGGGTCATTATCAGCACGGCCGTGAGCTGGACAATTACTAGGGTTACGGTGCGTATTGGAGCGAGGACAAAATTTTTCATCATCATTTTACTCGCTTTTCCCGCGTTTCTTGCAAGACATTTCTCAACTCTATGTGTAATAAATAATGAAGATAATAAACAAACAAAGTATACATAAGGGCCAAAACGGTGACCGCGTCCCTTTAAGATTTTTTCGAGATAATTTGGTAGGTCATAAACGTAGAATAGGAACGAGAGTGGGCCCAACACACTGCCCATAGGCACACAGACCATTTATTTACATTGTAGCTAAAAAAAACTACCCGCAAAAACCAAAAGTTTCGCAAAGATTTTATAATACAAACGAACAGTAGGGTGTAGGGTGTAGGGTATAATTCCGCTGAGGCAGTAGACGAGTTCGCCTGTGTTCGCTCGCCGGGTGGGTAATATTGGACAACCTCCACAAGAAAGCCTGGTTTCGGAATGTAAAGCTGACATACTTCCAATATCGATGCAGATGAAACCTCAACTCATGAAATAAACTTAGCGACTAAATTTACTTCATCTTTTGCGATAGTGAATCAATGATCATGTATATGATGTATTAAAAAAATTGATGTGTTCTTTTAAGGTTTATATGTATTATATATAGTTAATGTTTTGCTCCAGAAATATGCACGTCACTTTCGGCAACCAGCTCATTGCAGATTATCGTGCATCGGCATGCGTTCTTTTGTGAACCATGCATGAGTCATACCTCTCTCATATTTCTCGTTTCCCTAGCTCCGTTCATTCCAGCACCCTTTTTCACTGTCTTTCTCTTCCTCCCTTTCCATCTTTCATTACATCTGTCACTATTCCGCTTTATCCCTTTTCAATTTGGAATACATATTTCCGTCAAAATTCATGACTCTCTTTCTCTCCGTGTGCTCTTTTCTTACCGTCTCTCTCTCTCTCTCTACCTTCAATTTTCCTGTCTTTCAACGACTCTCTCTCTCTCTCTCTCTCTCTCTCTCTCTCTCTTCCCTCCCTTTCTTTGCCAATTTTCCTCTCTTTCAATGACTATCTCTCTCTCTTCCTCCCTCTCTCTCTTCATCTCTTTCAATTTGCCTCTCTTTCAATGACTCTCTTTCTGCAAAACTCGGTACCATAGAGCTTGCTGGCGGCGGAGAACCCACGACAAACGCACCGTTATTCACAGCTCTTGGATCCCTTTGGACCTTGTTTGGACCAGTCTACGCAACCGGGATCTTTGCTAGACGCATATTCCCAGAAACTGCATGTTTATAAATTATTCATCATAACCTACAATTGTTCTACATTCAAACATAATCTTACACAATGATCAAGCTATTTTTTGTTCTACAAATATTTTTGGGAAAAAGCTGGACTTTTGCTCCTTTGATACAGCGACAGAATGCTATTATAAACCGAAGCAACACTGATACAGGTTTGTCGTTGAGCCACTCTTTGCATTATGTTATTATGTTAATTGTGTATCCAACCCTCACCGTGGCAAAAATCCAACCCTCACCGTGGCAAAAATTTAACTTGAAGTTTTTTTGTATTATGCATACGTGAGCAAGTCCACCATGTGTTCTACTAACCGTATATGCGAATGCAGTAGCCTCCAACATAAATAGCTTACAATTAGAGTCCATGCGATGCCAAAACATACGAATTTGAGTTTTCGGGGATTACAGCATTTACAGCATTTTACATCTAGCCAGAACAACCTGTTTTCCACTTCATTTCTTTCAACTCAGTGCTCATTTGTAATGTCAAATTTCTCTTGCGTGCGTCATTTGTCAAACGAAACAGTGAATGACGGAGCATATGTTTTGTGAGATTGATAGTAATCGAGCACACAAATATATCAATGTTTGGCTGGTATGTACACAGCAGACCTGATGAACACTGTCAATAAATGTTCCCATATATTAAACGCTCACAGGAATTACACATGTCCCGGTTAATCCACTTCAATAGATAAATAATAGTTTACTTTTTTAATCAAAGATGAAGAAAAACCAAAACATTTAATAGTTTCGGAATTCCAAAACGAGTCAAAATTTGATTTCTAGTCATTGATCCTCTAAATGAGGTCACTGCGTGGGAGGACGAACAGGAAATGCGTAGGCGGTTGGCAGAACAAGCAGAGGAAAAGTTCAAACACGAATATCATCATTGGGACAGCACGATAGCGGACAGAAAGTAAACTATTGTAGTTTCACGTACTAAAATGGAACAATTGCTAAGAAAACACCTAACCGATAACTTCAGTGCAATTTTTTTCACTATTTATCTTATTATGGGACTTTCTACAAACTATTCTGTAGCTTCATAATTCTGTTCATTCACATGATACGTTGGCTTACGTAAATCTTACTTAGGATAAAAGCAAAACGAGATGCGGGAATTTTCTCCGGGCCAGTTGCCACGGCTATTGTCACGGGAATGATTGGTGTGTCGTTTTTATAATGCTATGTTTTCTCCTGCTCGCCGTTTTCCTGCTACCTGCATGTCTATGACAGGTAGCCGACATGTAGCAACTACGCCAACTACGTTGCGTACAACCTGGGCGCAAAATTGGGTCCTCCACATTGGCGGAATATTTTTGTATTGCGCGATGACTGCGCGAAGTAGAAACTGATAATGCTTGCTTTAGGAATGACTGCGCGCACTGTGCAAGACTTGGCCAACTTTCATTATTCTGTTTCTGAGGGCGGATGCAAGTAAGTAAATGATTCCTTTTCTTATTGTTGACTTATTGACATAGTTTTTCACCAGCATATTTTGTGTATAATGCGTCGAATTTCGTCGCGTCGATTGCGTCGAACTGTCAAATAACATTTTTCGTAGAATCTTCTTGAACGAACTAAACGAGATATGAATGCATTTGTTGCCGTGGAAGAATGCCGTTGTAAATTCTTATGTCGACATATTAAGGCATAAAAGGAGATCGTTGAAGTGAACTCATCAATTTAAATATGTATAATTGTCGTTTACAATTCGAATTAGCAATGGAATGCATTCAGCTGGTTTGGAACCGCTCCGATGTGCAATTACCCTTGTCCTCCAGAATACGATTACATCAGGAAGCATAACGGAAGGTGATTATTAGCCATTGTTGCCAAATTATATAATGGCATGTCATCCTCAAAGTTTCTGTGAGAACACTGTAGTATTACGATATTACAAGGGCACTTACTTTTGTCCCAATAATTAGTCCTCATTTTTATGTATAAGAATGGTTTATTGGTTAACAATCAATATAAAGAAAGAACGTCAACCAAACCGAACCCTAAGATACTTCTCTGGAACACGAGAGTGATTACTAAGTACCAACTATATGTGTGTTATCAAATGCGCTTAGTGCTAGCGTGATTTGTGATTTTACTGTAATTTTTCGCAAAAACGCGAATATTTACAGGTGTTCGGATTGGTGGATGGCCGGACTTTGTCAACCTGACGAAAGTTTCGGGAAACCATGCACGACTGTGTTGGGAGGATACTTTTATAAGCGATTTTGCTGCAAGTACGCTAGAGTGATAAGATACTAATACTAATGATGCAAGTAAGCTAGAGTGATAAGATACTAATACTAACAATAGGCTTTGATTTTTTTCGGAATCGTTTCTCAAGGTGACCGTTTGCAGATCGGATCCAATGGAGTGCACCTGGTCCGGGCGGTGGATGGGCGCTAATACGGCACACAATATCTACTGCAGGCAAAGTTATATGTAATCTTACGATTCACTTGACATTAAGTTCGAGACCTGTGCAAAATTTGGTCACGGTAGAATCTTATGACTTATCGGTTTCGACTGCGGTACAATTGTAGATTGTGTTTCTAGAATAACTATCTGCGAATTGGGTACCATGACTACGCCTCTCGTATTCATGGTTTGTTTTGTTGCATTTTGATTCCTAATCAGCAGGTTAATTTTTTTGTTGGCTTTATCAGTGTTCAATTCTGAATTTTTGAATTTAGATATGATAATTCTCAAGGGCGATGCGGCTCGCTTGATTGCTCGATAAATCACAAAAATTTCAAGGTACCCATTATTTTCCGCTACATATTCAAAGAAATCGACCTAGCTTCCACAGATGCAGTGACCGCTTATCTTGAAGCGGACGGGTGGAAACGACTGTGTTTCATTTTGAACTAGAAACGAGTGTGTCAACAGGTAACAGGTCGCATTTGAGTTGCAAAGATCAATTTTCTCTTGCATCAAATGTGATTTTTGTCAATTAACTGAGTTTTATAGGCGACAAATGTGACGGAAATTACCGGTGATCGCTGTGATCGTCTGGACCTATTCGGCCTACAAGTACATTAATTTGTATTTATGTAGACTTTATTTTCCTTATTTTTATTTTCCAAGAAAAGGCGCACAGTAAAAGAAAAAAGAACTTTCAAAATTCAAAAACTAGAGAGAAGTTATAAATATGGTTGTACGAGCGAATGTGGATAAGTCATGTACAATAAGAATTATTAATTCGAAAATGCCCAGTGTCTGCAGGAGAATCTAATCTCATAAGAATATAATACGCAACCAACAAGAGATTCAATAATCAATAATGTAACTAGCTTCCTATGATATTTTAGGGAAAAGCTACCTGCGGCTATATCGCCTGGTACGGTGAAGACGGAAGTATTGTTAACAGTTGGTATAAGACGCGATAGTTGGCCGGCACTATAACTGCCACTAATTTTTACTTTTGCCAAACATTTTGTGTCGCAATCAGTTTTTTTGGCTGACATACAGAGTACAGTAAGTAGTCGAATGGGTTTACCCGCCCAGCATTCAAGAAACATTCGGGAAGTATATGTCGTGTGCAGTCTTGATTGTTGTGTAATTGATTCATCGATCAACTTGAGCGTATCGACGCGTAACTTTTATCGGAAATCACAATGTCAATCCAATAACAAAACGATTCTAAAATCACAATAACGATTATCATTAGTTATTCGCTCTGATTATTAATTCACTTACATTTTATTACAAAGTTTCATTGCTTCTCATACTCCATGTGCCTAACTATACATGTAGCTCATTAAAATGATTCCATTGACGGGTTGCATATTTATAAACTTATTGTTCGTAAGCTCACAAATAAAAAATTTTCTTATTGAGTTGCAACACAACATTCCTAGGATAGAAAAATTAAGCAAATATCTTAGTGTGACAACTTCTTTCTTAACAAATGACCCGTATTATGTCCAAGACAAGAGAGAACGTATTTAGGAGTTGTTCAAAACTTTAAAGGAAAACTCGACTTTCGTTAACTGCAATTCTATATCGTGCAATTCCTCCAATGAACTGCGATGGCCGATTGAAGTGTACTGTATGCCTTCCTGAAGAAAATAAACAAACAATGTTTGCTCCCTCCCCCGGGTTTGTGCGTCGTATTCCTATTCATGATTACGTAATAACGCTCACGACGCGGGTTCGTGCCTGGCCCGTGATAACTTTGAAACCACCACCCGGCGAGCAAATCATGGGCGATACCTCCTTGCTCTATCCCGAAGACGTCTAGTAATTTGTCATCTTGAACTCGTCGCCTGCGGCCCAGAACCTCTGCGGAACATGCCATAGCGAATATTGAAACCGATTCTACCACCCTTGCACCGGTATTGTACCACCATTGAATAACGGTGCAGTGCAGGCTCTTGAAGCGGGATTGAAACCCCGAATACTCACCGTCTTGATCAGCTCGTATATCGTCGTCTGCATAACAGATCCTAAACTTCTTGTGGCTTCGTCGAGTATTACAATTTCTGGACGCCGAAATAGTAGTCGACATATCGTTGTGCTTCCCCTGGAGACAACATGTCCTGCAAAGAGACAACGACAACACAATCCAAGACAGTACAATGGGACAGCAATTATCAAAACATCGTGTCAAAAACCAATCCGCTCTGACAACAAGAGCTCAAATTTCAGATACAAACATGACAAATCAACTCACCCAAACGGAATGATGTCCGGAAAAGTGATTTGCTGCCTCAGAGACAGACCTCCTGTTGGTAAATATGAACGTTGTGGAAAGAACATATAGAAATCGGGTGGACGCAATATTTCACATGGCCTTCAAAATTATTTTTGATAGAATAGCGGATGTAAAGGTAAGAAACTGTAGTATGCACTTCTTCTATATATTGAGTATGACAATAAGTTCTGAACAGTAGGAGCTCGGTGGAGCTTAACATGCTAGGTGTTAGGCTTAAAGAGTTGAAGGATTTACTCGGCCCCGTCTCGACCACACGTAATAAATTAGTGGCGACCACCAATGATATGTATTACATACATTATTGTGTGAATTAAAAAAAAAACTACGGTCCAAAAAATCAGAGTCAACTAACCGTCCAACGTGGGCCAGAGCCCGGAAACGCGCAAGAGAGATTATTTGCCAATACCACTAGCTCCAGATATGAGCACATTTTTTGCAACAGGTATTTGGACAGAAAGTCCCGAATTGTAAATACAATGAAGAATCAGAAACGTATATTGCTTTCTAGTGCTTTTACAGATTTTATATTTATGTTTATGGCGATGTTGCATTCTGATAATCTAAGAGAGGAGAAGGTTTAGGAATTTAAGATTGTTCGAATAATAGGAAATAAATAGTAGATCATGATTCCAAGCTAGATACTAGTCCAAACATTTACTCTAAAAGAAATCCCGTCTAGCCTAGTCATATTGTATTTAGTGTAATATTCAAATAAACATGACAAGTGCACCTCTAATCAGGTCCTTTCGTAGCTCCCTGGAGTTTTTGTAAGACAAATTTTCTATTTGAATGATACACTTATTGTGCTCTTCCAAGTTCACTTTCGAGTTTCCATTCTCCATGTTTATATCATACGGTACATTAGAAAGAAAACCGTTCTCCTGTGGACTGTTTCCTTTGATGCTACAGTAGTGTACGAGGTCTGCCACACTGAATTTATTCACTCTCATGGTGATTTGTTCGATAAAATGAGCCAGTTGGAAGTTGAAGTTGTTGTTCACCGAAGAAAATCTTATTATATAAAAGAGTAACTGTAGCGTAATTTGCATACCGATGTGCGTTACGGAAATGCAAATTTCGTTTTCTTATTATATAAAAGAGTAACTGTAGCGTAATTTGCATACCGATGTGCGTTACGGAAATGCAAATTTCGTTTTCGGGTATAAAAAGAGTTTCGCAGCTCAATATCGAAGTATGCATATGCAATTGTTTCCTTTATGTGAATTTCTTATGATACGTTTGAAGCTTTGCATATAAGTATGCCCATGCTAAATCAATCATGTTTCCATGTAACTCGCCTCAGGCGGCGTGACCCGACTGATATAATATAAAGAACTATATTCCTTAGGGTTTAAAATTTAGTTGATTTATTCATTACCAGACGGCTATCGCCGCCTGAGGCGATATCTCCTTTATAGCCGATAAATCGACTGTTTTTAAATAAACAGCCAGCTCGGCAACACTCGTTGGTAAATCAGTTTTGTACCGTTGCGTAGCCCTTCCTCTCGTTGTCTATCCGCACTCGTTGTCTGCTCTCTAGGTGTCTGCAGTCCTTTTTTCTATGGCGATTCTTTACTGAGTATACTCTCTCATTCGTAATGCTACAACTGTGTTATAACATACGCAAATTAAAAGAATTATTAGGACCAAATTGGTGTAACTACGGTATTCATATACGATGAGCCGATGAGCCCGTCGGAAAAAGTTTCCCGGGGATAATTTCGATAAAATTTAGTTTATTAGATAAATAAATACTCTTAATAAAAGATAAAATAAAAAAAAAAAAAAAAACTTAAAAAAAAAAAAAAAAAAAAAAAACCACGCACCTCAAAAATAAACACCCCATAAAGCAAATAAGAAAATGGAATCTTCGCCGATCAAGCAGATATAACACTCTACAAACACCCTTTGCAACATGAAAAACACTCGCATTAGAAATTTTCTCCGAAAGTATCCAGCCAAAATATTGGTATGATTTGAATCGCGTAACTCAGCACCGCTCCGTAGTAGTCAAAGAAGTTCTGAAGAAGTGAACGAACCAATTTTCAAAGAAACTTTTTGGAAATGCTTGCAGTAATCTTGCCCACCATTCTTGTGAAGGGAAGTATTTTGTGGCTTTTTCATCTGCAATACTCTGGCTCGGAGGCTGGACGGACGCTAGACAATTAGATAACATATTTTGTTTCTTCCATCCAAAACAAAAAAAAAGCGAACGAGGAACACTAACATTGCAATGGAAACCTCCACAAGACAAGAATTGTCTGTTTTTTCAAAAGTCCGTCGAGGATACGGTCACTTTCGCTCTGCTCGAACTTTTCGCTACGGTAGAACGCACACTCTTCAGCATGCACTCGAACGGATACATGCTTGAATCTAAAAAAAGTGTTGCACGATATGAGGCTTAGCTAGCAGTCCTTTACGAACGCGATCGTTGAAGCATGCACTTCAATTCAAGTACTCTACCAGCACACCCTTGCAAATATTAAAACAGAGTATTATATAACAATTTGTATAGTTAAAAAAAAAACTAATTCCAAACCTTAAATTTCCTTCTTCTCGATCGGCGCTCCCCGCCCACCTTGTAACTGGCCTTATAAGGAAAAGTTGGCAGCTGAACCGAGGAAAAAATAACCGTATATTATAGCCACACCAAGTCCACCGGCCCTAAAACAATAAATTTTTCCATAATTGGGTTTGCAAGTATGCCAAAAACCGTGCGTTTTCCTTGCAAGTATCAATTCGCAAAATCGTGTGCAATTTACCATAATTTTGCGTAAGTATTGATACATCCGCACTATAGAAAATCCGCCATCAAAGCGTGGAGAGACATTTTTTGTTGAACAAATGGCCCCGTCTCGATCGGTCGTAAAAACTGTCTGTAGATATTCTCGTGCAGTGTCAATATACCATATACGGTAAATTGTTCAATACTTGCAAGGAAAATCGGCCATCCTTGCAAACCCCATAAAGAGTCACAATATACTTACACCTTTCCCTTTGTAACATTGAACGCCTTTTTTTTAAGATTTCAACTATTCATTCGTTTGAATACTATTTGTTCAATTACAGTTGATTAACTAACTAATGAAGCCATCTCTATCTAAAAACATTATTTTTGTCTCGTTAGTCACTGATCCGCCTTTAATTACAGTCACGCAGTGATAATATCTTATTGTTAGGGAATAAAAAATTTTTACGAGTTGTTTACCCTCTCTCCCACGCCCACCCTCCGCTCTGTCTTGCGAAAATAAAACTATAATTCTTTACCACTAGTGAACAAATTAATGAACAATGAAAACAAAAGAAGAAAACACCGGGTTTACAAAATTCTTACGGGTTATCAATTCCGTGCTGATCTGACATATTCAGCTAGTAGTAATTCCTATTTGAATAATACAGATCATGAATCGATGTCATTATGTTTCTTCTCATCGACAAAAACAGACACCAAGCGAATAGAGTTACGGCGGCCATTACCTATAATTATGAAGGAAATGAAGTTATATTATATTTTTCGCAGTTTATTCAATAGAAGTGGGGCACTTCCTTTTTTTATTTTACAAATCGAATGCGCTACGTTCTTGAGCACCCACACGCGCAACCACCTCCAGCCCCAAAAGGCTGTGCGCGCGTGGTTTTCCGCGTAAAAGGATGTGCGCGCACTGTTTTCCGCTAATTCCGAGACCGGGGATAGGGTCCCGCGCGGAATACGCAGCGGAGTTCTCTGAAGCGCGTCGCGGTCTTTCAATACTAGTATCGATCTAGCAAACGTACTAATTTGCTCACAGGCGCAGTGATATTCAGTTTTCATGTGGATCCGCCGAGTGCCACATGGCCGAGTGGTCTAAGGCGCTGGTTTCAGGGTAAATTCCTGAGTGAATTTGCAGGTTCGATCCCACTTCACTTGGGTACATTTGTCTTGCGAAAGTGGGTGTTACATAAGTATATGTGATACGTTCTGGCAGTGCACACTACGATCTATTTTGCTTTCTAGCGAGGTAACCGCGCGGACGCGCGCACTGCTTGTCCCCGGTGCACACCTGCGACACTGCACCGCGCGGTAAAACGTAAGCGCGTCCGCGCGCCTAGCGACCAGAGCGATGAGCACAAGTATCAGTATAGAAACATTTATAAGATTGGGCTAAGCGATAATCGATAATTGACCTTCAATTTGTACTGTCCAGTGTACATTAGTGATGCCTCGATAAAAGTGTTCCACACAGCGCTTTGGTCTCGTGAAACGAAATTGTTGCAAAAATTCCACAATAATTCCCCCCCCCCCCCCCTTAAAGTGACTTGTATGTGATGAATTCATCTAAAACTGTTTTTTTTTTCATTCTTCGATGAATACTGAATTTATTTATGTTTTTGACCGTGGAATAATACGTGCTCGCAGACAGGTTTTTTTTCGTATCAATGTATAGAGTTTCTATAGATAGAAACTACAGTATAGAGGGCTTATTATTTTGTACCGCTGCAGCTATTTCCTCTTCATTCGTAATCAGTATAAAAAACTCTTTGTTTGCCATAAAATTCATAAAAAGCGTCTGCGAACACGTATTGTTTCCTGGTGAGGACGAAGGCAAATTAGGATTAGTTTGCCTTTTCATCAAATTATATAGGTATTTTCTCCTTCTCAAACAATAAAACACTTTCACCTAAAACAGTTCCTTACTTCCAACTGCAAATACCAGTGTCAGAACGGTAACCAAATTGCGTTGAACTTTGCTGAATATAGTAAAGGCGTAAGCGTCCTCAACGCATATAAAAAACCAAAACCAAACGTAAATTCTCTGGTTTTTGATGTCAAATACACCATCTGAATCTGAAACAATAACATGAATACATAGAATAATTTTTGGATAACTGTTCATGAATAGAATAAAGGAATAAGCGATATATGGCAGAAAATTATGCGAACAGCTAGGATAGTATGAACTATATTTTACGACCCCATTTTAATGGAAAACCATGGTGTGTGTGCGTTTGCGGGTGTCAGGACTACGTCACTCGGGAGTCGGGACTCGGGACCGGTCTTCCATGTGTATAGTTGTTCCGCGTACCGCGCAACTCGAATCACATCTCATTCCGCGATACGCGAAATCTAAATCATATCCCTGCCACCGTAACCCCAACCCGCGAGAACATCCATTCCAAGAACCTGCACATCAAAGCTAAATTTCCTGCTGGCCCAAAAGGACTTTCATTATCGCTGTGTGGAGCTGGGCGGATGGTCGGATGATGGATCCCGCTCTCTGACTGAAGGATTCTTCTAATGTTGGAGAAGACTGATGTCTTCACTTTGTGAAGCACCTCCCTGGACATCTCCTTGATTCTCTCTCGCGTATTGATTCGTGTACCCATCCTGTGGACCATTACTCAGGTAAATTTGATTCTTCATTTGCTTTCTGTTTTAATCACACTTAGGTATAGTCCCGTGCTGGTCTATCTAATTGATCTATATACTTGAGATCAAGAGAATATATTGAAATGGGCCCAATTTCAGTTACTCTCGCTCGAATGCCAGGTTCATGGTTTTCCACCGTGGATGCTCACGATGTTCTTATCTAAATCTTATTATTCTTAAATAAATGATTGTTGTTATGCTGTCTTGGTTTGGTTGCTGGTCTTTACATATTTGGTTTCTCTTTTGGAAATTCTTCTGGTTTCTTTTGCTCGGCTGATGTGGCAACTTCCATTGGGAGAGGACAGCCCGAACAATAGTCTTGTACAAGATATGTCAATTCCTTTCTTGACACCCCCGATGTTTTGGAAACACTCTTGGGGATTTTTATGGGGAACAACTATTTCAAAAAGGTTTGTACTTAAACTCAAGTAAATAAAATGAAAAATATCACTGAACTGCGCGCTGCACAGGAAAGCGAAACAAATGCAGACAGAAAAAAAACCGTCGTTGGCCTGTCATCCCGTTTTTACGTTTTTTTTTTCCGAGAAGACCGTCTTTTGACTGGTTCGTGGCACCATCACGACGGTTTTCGATAAAACTTGGTCACCAGATGGTCGCGAAGTGGTCACCTAATGGTCAGGCCCACGAAAAACCTGTGACCAGTCGCCAAATGGGTTCACCCATTTATTATATCACAAAGATGCGTACAGAAACATATAAGAAATAAATACAATTAAGACATCAAATTAAGAAATAAATACAATTAAGACATCAAAACGGTAATAAGGGACATGTGCAAAGGTAAGCCGAAATTATGGGGCATCGAACAAAGGTAATTAGTCGAAACTGTAAAACGTGCACAGACCCAGTGTAACGTCAGTGGCTAAATTCATCGAAAGAACTAGGCGCATTACTTGCATTTATAACTGTGACACGTGTGAGAGTGAATTGACTGTGTATTGTGTTTTGGTTTCGAAACTTCTATAGACTCTTTGTTTCCATTTTCACGGACAAGTAGTCTTTTTAAAAACAAGCAAATAAAGTTGTTTTTAACCCATTATAGTAGATAAAATACGATGTATTACATGTTGAATTACACGGACAATGTTATGTTATAACAAGCCGCGCAGGGTAGTATATAGTATGTATGTTCTCACGGGGAATATGTATGTGAGAAGTCAAGAACACTGATGATTCTGATACACGCAAATGTGCAACTCAATGATAAATATGAATGCTCCGAAATATTGAACTGAACCTAGAACTACTAGGCGGTCAGACATTACCAAGACCTGCTCTGTATACTGGACGGTGCTATGAAGCGGAAATGTGCTGTTGACCGCCTTTTGGTCAAGCTTCAAAGAAACCGAATGATAAGGCAAACTGTGTTATCGGTCCTTTATTTTATCATTATATAGTAGCACAAACAAAATGTAACCTCAAACGCAGACGCAGCGCATACACTAGCCAGAACGCTGTTTTTTCATTGTTTTAAAGGATCGCAGTCACTACAAATTCGTATTTTTTATTCGCTTTTCATTAATTGTTCAAGTATGTGAAGAAAACGACGATTCCAGCGCCAAAGTACGGCAAAACGAACTCAGGGAGAGAAATCCCTGTTTATGACTTTTACTTATATACCGTAGTTTATAATTGCCCGTATAGAGTTTCATAATAAATACCCTGCAGTGATAAACCACGCGCCAGGTGTAACACTGCAGGCTGTTCACTCTCCAAGTACCCCTGGCAATTGCATATATGCACGGCGTCGGTCATTTATCAAAACTCATTCTCATTGATTTCTCTCCCTGAGTTCCATTTTATGTGGATTTTTATGGGCTGCAAATTGTTTTATAAATCTGCTTGCATCTAATAAAAATCGAATAAAAAAGTTGATTTTGAAGTGACTGCCTTCCTTTAAGTAAAATAAACGATGAAGACTACAGTTTATTTTGCTCAAAACAGTGTGTTTCAGCCATATCTCTTAGCTTCCTTAGTTTATCTTGCAGTACAACTTTATCGGAAGGTCGATCAATACTCACCTTTTTGTACCTAATATCTTCCCTAGGGAATAATTCAAGGAATATTTTTTATGCTCTTTGTTTAAGTTTTCCTTTGTACAATCAAACTAAAGCATAAAAACAAGGTGATTTTGTAGTGAACCCATCCCTTTAATATGTAATCAAAGACTACTGCAATTAAACGGACAGGCCCACTTCAGGAAACCAAAAAGTTATTATTTTTATTAGATTCGCCGTGTTCTTATCTACCAGAATAAGTGAAAAAGTTTGATAGTAAATAATCGATAAACCGCGCTCTGGCGACCGTTATTTTGTAACCCAAAAGGGCCGGATTATGACCGTGCGTTTGGTTTTTTAAAACAACCGATTTATTTTATTTGCGAAGCTAAATTTATTATTCATTGTGGTATTGCCTCGACAAAACTTGTACGACATTTTATGTTCGTAATAAATGTTATGTTATGTTATGTTAACTACATTTAATCCCATCTTCGTCATTTGCATGAAAACGTGGTTATTTTGGAACTTATTTTTTGTTTTGTTACCTTTCAACATCTACCGCAATCAGCGGTACTCAAGTCTTTGTCGAGAGGGCCATGTATACTTAATTAGCTTGAGAACAGGCTGAATAAGTTTCTCATAACTGTCACTTGCATAATAAAGAGGTTGTTGATTCTCTTTTATCTTTTATTACAAAAAAACACTAAAAATTATAAAATTCAAATCAATAAATAGCACAAAAGGGAAGCTATTATATTTTGCCCGTTATTCTGAGAAAGAAATAAAAAAAACAAAGAAGAAAGAAAACTGTGGTGAATCATTTCTCAAGTGATATACTAAGGTGATATTTTTTTCAATGATAGGCACACAAAAAAGTCATGAAAACAACATAGGGTGTAACTTTAAAGAGATGGGTTCACTAGAAAATCACCTTGTTTTTCTGCTTTCGTTTGATTGTACAAAGGTAAACTTAAAGAATCAGGCCCATTTCAAATAACCCCTATTTTTTAAGAATCCATCGGATTCTCCGTTTCAAATATAGTAGGCTGAATTTTTTTTCCAATTTTCAGTCGCAATATTCACGCACTTTTCAGCAAGTTACCATGGTCATTCATACACAACAATCAATCGCAGTTGTCACGCCCATTCACGCTGATTGGCCAATAACGCAATTACCCACGCCCAATATAGCATATCGGCCAATCAGCGCGAAGGGGCGTGACAACTGCGATTGATTGTTGTGTATGACCGGCCATGGTAAATTGCTGGTAATTGCGTGAATGTTGCACTCGAAGTTTGGAAAAAAAAATGCATCCTACTATATTTGATGCGGAGAAGCAGGTATAGTTATATAAAATAGGTGTTATCTGAAACGGGTCTGACCCTTTAAACAAAGAGCATAAAAAATATTTTTTGAATTATTCCCTAGTGAAGATCTTAGTTAAAAAAGGTGAGTATTGATCGAGCTAAGAGGTATGGCTGAAACACGCTGTTTTGAGCAAAATAAACTGTAGTTTTCATAGTTTATTCTACTTAAAACAATGAAAAACAGTGTGTTTCAGCCATATCTCTTAGCTACCCTGGTTTATCTTGTAGTACTATTTTATCGGAAGATCGATCAATACTCACCTTTTTTACCTAAGATCTTCCCTAGGGAATAATTCAAAAAAAAAATGTATGCTCTTTGCTTAAGTTTACCGTTGTACAATCAAACTAAAGCATAAAAACAAGGTGATTTTCTAGTGAACCCATCCCTTTAAAGGGACAGACCCATCACGATAAATATATATTTACGATTTCATGTAATTTTTTATTAGCAGCGTTTATTACAATATATACACACTAATTTTCATCCACATTCACCCCGGGGAACTTTTTTACGACGAGCCCAACCTATAAGGGTACCGTAGTTGCATCAATTTAGTCCTAATAATTATTTTACTTCGCGTATTTTATAACACAGTTGCAAAATTACGCATGAGAGAGTATGCTCAATAAAGAGGTGCCAGAGAAAAAACCGAGAGAGCAGAAAACCAGAGCGGATAGACAACGAGAGGAAGGGCCAGGCAACGGTATACATTTGCGGATGCGCTCGTCGGAAAAAGTTCCCCGGGGTGAATGTCGATAAAATTTGGTTTGCATATATTGTAATAAACACCTTTAATAGAAATTAAGACGAAATCGTAAGTATAGGTTTACTTTGATGGGCCTGTCCCTTTAATTAAAATTGAGTTGTTTATAATTTGTTTCTTGGAAATACCAAGCTCACTCAGCGTGTAGTACCGAACAGAATCATCCGAAAACCAATTAGAAGGTGGTTGCAGTTAGAGTGGTGTCAAAACGGCTATTTTTGCAGCCGACTACGGATCATGCGGTTTTCTAGCCGAGCCGCTTTTCTGTCAGGGCGTGGCTACAGCTATAGCCGTAGTCGTTACCAAAGAAGCATGCGGCTACGGCTATATCCATAGCCGTTTCTTGAACAAAGGGCGGCTATGGCTGTAAGCCAATTCATTGGCAGCGTGAATAGTCGGCTATTCTAAGCAGCTAAATAATATTTTTTGAAAAGAGATGAAAAAGCTCCAATTATTTATCGCAAATTTCAAAATAAGAAGCCATTATGCAAAAATAATGCTTCAAACAAGAAAATATACGCTAAAACGGATCAAAATATGCGCAAAGAGCTGCCTAATGATAAATAATGCGACAGTTTATAATTTGAACACAGCATAATCTCTAATAATGGCTAATTTTATAGTAAAACACAATTAAATTATTAAATAATGACATTTTTAGGCGCGATAAAAAAGTAGTTTTCGATCGATTTCCGATAGAAAATCCTGTTTCTACTGTAATATTAAGGTGGTTTCGGTGCTTTATAAGCAAACACTGTACTAATTTCAGAAAAAAACTCGAAAATTCATGTTTATTCATTTAAAATAGCCGAATATTTATGTATACTAATACTGTTATTCGGCTGGTCGAGTAGCCATCTTTGCAGCTGAGCAGATATGCGGCTCGGCGCGTAGCCGCTGCAGTGGCTACCCGTGAAGCCGGCTATGTCTGTATCCACTGCAATGGATACGCGTAAAGTCGGCTTTCCGTGTATTCACAGAGCGGCTAGCCGGATTGGCTATTTCTGTAGTCGGTTTGACACCACTCTAGTTGCAGTGGCCGCACATAGACAAAGGGTTGCGTGTCGCGGACAGCTTCAGTGCGCGCAGAAGTGCAGAAATGTGTAAAATTCAGTTAACACTTCGGTGGCGTACTTGAGAATGTTGCACACTTGTGACGCACGTTCCGCTCCCAAAGAGGTACAGCGAGAGTGCCCATCTGGCGGTGATCAAAAACAATTCAAAAATCTACAGTAAGCCCCTTCTGCAATCCCTTCGTATCCGCCGGTGATTGCCGCGGTATTTCTCCTCAAGTTTTGTAATCCGTTGTTTCATGGTCGTTGAGCGACCCTGGAAGATATTAGTTCATATGAGTAGTCGCTATAACACATAATTACCTATTTCACGATTTCTTTAAAGGGTCAGGCCCATTTCAAATGACCCCTATTTTTGATGATTCCACCTGACTCTTTATGTCAAATATAGTAGAATACGATATTTTTCTAATTTTCAAGCGCAAAATTCGCGCAGTATTCGGCAATTTAGCATTGCCAGCCATACCCAACTATTTATCGCAGTTGTCACGCCCCTTCGCGCTAATTGGGCAATATGCTCCATTGGGCGTGGCAATTGCAATATTGGCCAATCAGCGCGAATGGGTGTGCCAACTGCGATAGATAGTTGGGTATGACTGCCCACGGTATATTGCTGAATAGTGTGTGATTTTTGCGCTTGAAAATTAGAAAAATATTGCATCCTACTATATTTGACATGGAGAATCAGATGGAATCATCAAAAATAGGGGTCATTTGAAATGGGCCTGACCCTTTAAAGGAGTTTTCCGTTTTCAACTCTATTATATCCGTTTAATATAGGGGATGCACACTCTAAACTCTAACGTTGCAGTTAGAGTGCGCCGAAGAAGAGGCCCTGATTGTGAATATAAGCAAATAAAAGTTACAGTGCTAAACAAGTTTCTTGTATACGATACGTTTTCTTGTATGCCTGTACCGTTTCTCGGAACAAGGGAACAGAACCAGCAACTGTTGCAAATACACATACATGAAACTTCAGCACAGCTTCCGACAGCGAAGTGTCGACTTTTTCAATAACGTTCCGCAATTCGTAAAGTTGTTGTTCAAGGGACATTGATCCGTATAAATAGGACGTTTCTTCTTCAATACTCTCTCGTTGGGGGTCGTATAAACCCTTGTCCTGGAGCATTTGTTTCGCTGAAACAAATAATTTTAGAAAAACTGACATATTAAATATTAAATCCGTGACAAATTAAAATTACACTATTCAACTATTCTTATTATGGAATACAGTCTGTGATTTCGTATCTCTAACAATTCACAATCAGGGCCTTGTTTTATCTTATCGTTGGTCTTCAAACTTGTGTTACTTATGTTATGAAAATCAATGAAAATAACGCTTGTTATGTTTTATTTTAGATTGGCATATTTATATATCTACAAGGCACATCCAACAGTAGTTTGACGCTTTATATTTGACGTGTCACCGAAAACACTAAAAAATCGCCCAATATGGCGCAGTTATGTGCATACACTACACGGGAATACGTCCAGCATACGCTCCAAAAGCCGGCTGTTATACCGCTTCCACCCACAAACTATGATCTTCCACTGCGCGCAGATACAGTTCTTGAGACAAGCAGGTCCGAAGAAGCGCGCAAATATTCTTGAAGCAGCCTATAATTTTTAGCGCACAATGCACATTTCTACCTTTTTGATAGAGTTTGTCACGCATTTCGGGATAGTCAGCTATGATGTCCATCACGTCGTCCTGCTGAAGGATATATATGTCAGAATAGCCAATTGATCGGACGGCCACCGTTCTGTAAGAGTAAGGTAATTTAGATTGGTTTATAAAAATGAGCCACTTTTGCGTAATTGCGGTCGATGCTGGCGAAGGATTATCTATCTTGTGATCTTCGTAGTACAACATTTTATGGGTTTTCAGAAGAACCAACAATACGCAAATAAATGCACAATTGTATAAGAAAAAGCGCCGAAATCAGGGAAACTCTAGATTTTCAAACAAAACTGAATAAAAACTGAATACGGAAGCGCACTAAATCAACATAAGTAACGAAAAAGTAGAAGCAACCTGCGGTCACCGAGCGTGTTTCCGGAAACTTTTATTACCGAAAGTTCGCCAAATGTTGAACCTTCTTTGAGAATCTGAATATGCCGTAAGTTAAGATAAATCGTTGTTAACTTATCGGACACGGCTCCATATTAGGATTAGTTTGATGAATGAATGAGACATGGCAAATAACAGAGAAGATAGAAAAAAGCTCAAACAATATTCAGCAGAAAAAGCTCACCTCTAACACTTGATGTTCTCGATCGTCCACAACGGATAATTGACCACCTTTTACGATGAACATTTCCTAAAAATAAAAAAATTTAATAATGGTTTTGCTCTTTTACGGGAGTCATCAATGGGTACCTATGATGAAAATCGTTAAAGGGAGAGGCCCATGAGAATAAAGTTTTCCTCAATTTATTTGTAAAGAATGTCCGGGATTACAGAAATATTACTGTGAAAACCGCATTGCTTGAAGCCTAGAACTCACAGAG